>BQNB010005049.1:83603-104247 GCA_026074375.1 Tanacetum coccineum | reverse complement strand
AATGCTTAACAGGTCTAGCTTTAGGGTCTGTTTCAGCTTATTTGTTTTTCTTATTGTTTATTAAGTCCTTATAAGCCAAACAGTTTAGCTAATTGTCATTGTCTTTAAAAACCAATATGTCATTTTGTTTGTTTGTGGTTTTTCTAGCTTATTGATAAGCTCTGTTCTTAAGCCCTTCATAAAAGTTACTTATTTTTACTTAGTTTTTAGTTTCTTTCCAAAAGAATTTTTTTTTTTTTGCAAAAAGGTAGGTCACGGGACTCGAACCTGTGACCTCCCTCACACAACACACAAGCCTTAACCATTGCGCCCTTAGGACTTTTTCATTTAACCTTTGCACCCTTTAATTGTTATAGTAAGTTTAGGTTTTGAGCTTAACAGCTTATTCGAATTTTCCTAGCTTATTGGTATAAGCTTTTTCATCCGTTTTTCTTTGCAAACCTTTAGGATAGTGTTTAGTATTTTTAGAAATTTTTATAAATTTTTAGGATTTAGTTTAGTATTTTTATTTTTATTTTTAGTATTATTTAGTTTAAAAAAATAGTTTTCATTAGTTTAAAAATTTTAATTTGTCAATTTTAAATTTAGTTTTTAATTAGTTTTTATTTGTTTTAAATGTCGTGAGATTTTTAAGTTGCCTTAATTTCTAGATTAGCGTGCCTTTATTGGTTTCCTCTTCGCATTTGTAGATTTAAAAACCAAAACCAAAACTTAAATGACAATCAAGCTTGATTTACAACATGAACGTAGATTTCCATTCACCTCTCACCGAAGAGAACGATACCCGTGTTGATTACTTATTATTCTTTCTTAAGAAAAATTTGTATGATACTTTGCTTATTTATATGTATTATATATATATTGAGGGTTATTTGTTTGATACGTATCTTAACGGGTTATCAAAATGGGGCCGTTGCCGGGGAGAGGTGTAGAAATTTTTACGGGATTGTTCGTATTCGAGCCTTGAAGATCCTTTCCCCGTGAAAGTTTTCATTTTATTTTATATAAAAATACAAAAATATTTTATACTTCTATTTTTATTTCTTTTATTTTAATAAAAAAACATTAATCGTGTTGTCAATTGTTTAATCGGCTCACCTTTAGATTAACAAACTATAAGAGAGGTATAAGGAGGATTGATCCTTCGAACTTCGACCCGAAAGGAGAAGGTTTTTAAAATGCTTCACGCTTACCCGCTCCTCCGCTTCTTTGTGCGTTTTTCTAGAGAGCTACCGTGCACCTTTGATACTCGGTTCCAAAAATATTTTTATTATTTTCTACTTATTATTATATAATTTAAAAAAAAATCTTCTTTATCCTCTTATTTCATTTAATTCTTATATTCTTTACCCTCTTATCCGTTTAATTCTTCGAAATGTCTTCGTATAACCAACGTGGTTGCTTTGGGTGTTGAGGTCCGTTAGATGGTTTACTTTGTCGATGGTGTACTTGCGAGTGGTGTAGAAATAATCTTAGAAATGGATTTTGTTCGATATGCATTTCAGGAGCTGGAAATTCATTCGTTTATGAACCAAATCCGAATTCTTTCAATGATCCTCCAAACTTTTTCAACCACCCTCCACAGCCCTAGCAATACTCGTGTGAGTTATGTGGGAACGATTCTCACTATGGTTTTGATTGTCCGCCACGGATCTCACTTGTCTATGAGCAGGAACCGTGCTACAATCAAAACTTTGGTGATAATTATTATCCACAAAATTCACCGAGTTTTCCACAACAATATCTTTGTTATGAAAACTGTGGGGGTCCTCATAAGAGCTTTTAGTGTCAACCAATAAATCAAAACTACTTTGAGCCTAATACTAGTTATAATTCTATCTATTTCGGTTTTGATCGACCCTCGCAGTATCCCATCGATCAATCACCTCCTCAAGAAATGAGTATCCAAGATATGGAGGTTCAGAAGCAGCAGTGTTTAGAGAAAATGCGAAGTATGATTAATCAAATTCAGATTGAAGATTATCGTAATGAGAGAATATATATCCATTATAGAAGGGAATGTGAAATTAAGATCAATAAGCTTAATGATAATTTCAATAAAATGAGTATTGAAATTGAGAAAAAGGAGAAAGAGCTTCGGCAACGAGAGCAGGCGGCTAATCTTATTACTTATACTGCCGAGCCTTCGCAACGTTTCAAATATATTTACGATGATGAAGATGATGACGAGGAGAGTACTATTCCTTTGAATGAAATTATTTCTGAACTTCCTTCGTCTATTTCAATCACAACCGTCTTATCGACCATGGAGCCCGAGGATCCTCTCATCATGGGGGATGGGAATCTTAGCACTATTCTTGAAAAGGAATCGGACGAATTCATAAAGTCTATTGTTGAGGACCTTGTCCCAATCCCAAGTGAGTATGAGGATACATCCGACAATGACAGTGAGTGTGATTTGCCTTTTTGTGATGATTCTCCCCCTCTTGACGTTTTAGGGGGAAATTTTGTGACTTTCTCTAATCCTTTCTTCGATGCTAATGATGATTTTACCTCTAGTGATGACGAGTCACTTCCTGAGGAGGACGTTCAGGAGGAAAATTTTAAAATTTATTCAAACCCTCTTTTTGAATTTGATGACAAGTACATCTCTAGTGATGTAAATCCTCTTTTTAATGAGGTGTTAGAGGACATCGAGAGCAAGGACTCTTATGTTTCTAATTTTGATGAGTCGGCTTTGCTAGTCACACCTCTTTCCGATGCTAATGAGGATGAGTGTTTCGACCCAAGAGGCGATATTAATGAGATCGATGCATTTCTAGATATTGATGTTTCTACGGATTTTGAGGATGATTATTATGACTCGGAGGGAGACACAATCTATCTTGAGAGTTTGCTATTTAAGGAAACTATCCCTAATCTCCCTCCTGAGGTGTTTTTAGATCATGACTCAAGAAGCTTAAAAGGTGAAGATTTGAAGAGTATGGTCAATGTTTTCGACCCTGGGATTCATGAGAAATTTATTTCTCCGACATATGTGAGGTTACCCTTTGAGGATCACCATTATTTTTTCCTCATATTTGTTATCAAAATCTTTCTTCCTTTCCTTACCTATCTTGTGAATTCTCTCCTTCTTCTCTCCCCCGGGAGCGAAGATACTATCTTTGACCCTGGCATCTTAGTTTTTAGTTTCCATTCTCTTAAGCCGGCGGTATCTCATCAAAGTGGAACTTTCATGTGCTTCAATGTTTATCTAAACATCTTGAATGAAAGTCCAATGGAGATTTACTCTTCCACATGTTTCGTTCCTAATTTCACGATGATATGGGGAGAGTCAAGCTAGAGACTCGCACAAAAACAAGCGCTTCGTGGGTGGCAACCCATGCTTATCCCTAGTAGTAGTATATTAGTATAATAGTTATGAATAAGTGTGACGTGAGGAGGCTCGCCTCTTCCTTTCTCGTGTTTCGTGGCTTGTGTTTTATGTCCAAGATTGCCCGGATTATGAAGACCCTCGTGCTCGTAGTTTTGTCCATCGTTCACTCGAGCTTCAATCCTTAGCATGCTTATATATGGGAATCCTATATCCTAGATCTTATTGACTAACGTTTATCTATTAGCATAATTAATAAACGGCTTTAGATTTGCGTAGAGACCCCTTTATATTAGGATTATGCATTGACTTTAGTATGGGGGTGGCAATCTCACATTGAGGACAATGTGTAGTTCTAGTATGGGGGTATCTATCGATTTGATCTTACTTGCATTTTCTTTGTCTTCACGTAACCCCATTTTGCCACCAAAATTTCAAAAATATGTGATTTTATGCAAAATTAAAAAAAAATAAGTGTTTTGACACAAATGTTTGACTTTCTGCTGGTGAGAACAAGAATAAATTTTGACTTGATCGAGCATGTTGCGTTCTAGCTTGCCCCTTAACCTATATAAATGTAAACTTTTGCTAGTCTTTTATACAAAGAGCTTTAAAACGCGAATTCTAGCTTAAAAAAGCTAAGAGCTTGCAAGTTTCCATAATAGACTTTAAATATGCAAAGCTTGATTTTATAGACTAAGCATTCGCGGATCTTTTTATTAAAGATTTTAAATTTGCGAAGAACGAGAAATGATAGAGTTGAGTATAAGTTGGATGCTAAGCAAGGATTAGTTGGTTATCTTAAGAGCTCATAAGTGTAATTTGTGGCTTTTCCTCCCCGAAGCTTCTAACCGGACTAATAATACGTGCTCTCTTCGGAAATTAGACAAGTTAGTGGTTTTATCACCATTAAAAATCCTTTTAAAATCAACATTTTTAGACTTTTTAGTCTTAGTTCAAATTTATACTTAAATTTTCTAAAAAGAATTTTTTTCTACATCATAAATGCTTATCAGGTCTAGCTTTAGGGTCTGTTTCAGCTTATTTGTTTTTCTTATTGTTTATTAAGTCCTTATAAGCCAAACAGTTTAGCTAATTGTCATTGTCTTTAAAAACCAATATGTTAATTTTTTTTGTTTGTGGGTTTTCTAGCTTATTGATAAGCTCTGTTCTTAAGCCCTTCATAAAAGTTACTTATTTTTACTTGGTTTTTAGTTTTTTTCCAAAAGAAAAAAAAATGTTTTTGCAAAAAGGTAGGTCACAAGACTCGAACCTGTGACCTCCCTCGCACAACACATAAGCCTTAACCATTGCGCCCTTGGGACTTTTTCATTTAACCTTTGCACCCTTTAATTGTTATAGTAACTTTAGGTTTTGAGCTTAACAGCTTATTCGAATTTTCCTAGCTTATTGGTATAAGCTTTTTCATCCGTTTTTCTTTGCAAACCTTTAGGATAGTGTTTAGTATTTTTAGAAATTTTTATAAATTTTTAGGATTTAGTTTAGTATTTTTATTTTTATTTTTAGTATTATTTAGTTTAAAAATATAGTTTTAATTAGTTTAAAAATTCAAAAAAATATTTTTCTGTTGAAAAGTTCACAAGTTACAAATATGAGTAGTGTTAGCATTTTACTTGTATTTAGATGGGGGGGGGGGGGTGGTTTGTTTTTTATGCTGGTTTGGGATAGGTGAAAAGTCAAGGACGATGAATTTATCCTTTTGGGCATTTTTCATGAAAATGTTTCTTATTCCGTGATCCTAAAAGTTATGATTAAAATAATGAAAGTCAAGCATGTGGTTATATGTTAGAAAATAAGAAGAATATATGCTAAAAGAAAAAGGGTAGAACGGGAGCTTTTCAATTAGTGATTTTGTAATCTCTCTTAGATGAGCCTTTGCGGACTTTTAGGTGATTAGTCAAGGGGGTTGAAATTTTTGGTTTTAAGCGTGTATTTATGACATTGCGTGAGGACACGACAATAGCTTAGTATGGGGGATTTTGGTATGTGCTTAAATACACATACCTTTTACCTAATAAAACGACCCTAAATGACCATAAACAGATCAAAAATGCTATATATATGTATGTTTTGGTATTTGTGTTGTGCAGGTAACGGATATCCGCAAAAAAGGGACATAATACGGAAGCCCAAAAACGGACAAATGCCGAGCACGAGATGGAAAGAACTGAGAATCTGAAGCGTGGACATGAGCATCTTATGGGCCAACCTAAACCCAATTTAATGGGCTAAGGCAGCCCATTTTAAGTTTTATCAATTTAACCAAAGCCCAAACCAAAATCCATGAAACCGACATAATTAAAATGGCCACATACCATTAAACCATTAACACCTTAAACCTAAACTCTAATCCAGCCCATACCCAAATCTTATGGCCCAAGCCAATATCCAATCCATAACTCAAATTCATTATTTTAAACCCCGGTCATAACTTATATTCATCATCCCTTATGTTTTTCACTAAAACATCAAAGCAGGGTAAAATCACCACTCCACACTCAACCCTTTCATTCTAGAAGAACATGAAGAAAGCATTGTTGGAATTTGGTAGTCGGTTCCGCAAGTTATACGTTAGAAATACGTGAGCCTATTGGGGGCACACACGTTAATACACGAAGAGTGTGGTTACTTCACGATTTATACTTAAATAGTTATTTAATTAATTACTACACTTGTTTAATTAATTATATATAATATTCTAAATATAGAACCAAGGACTAAACCGGACAAAACCCAAACCTTAAGGGGTGTTTGTAGCCGGGCCTTATGGGAGGGAGAAAAGGGAAGGAGTAGATTATGTTTTAATTATGTAGAAATTATACTAATCTTTTCCTATAAGATTTAGGGTTATTGGGATGCCTATATAAACACACCCCATATCTCTCATTCTTCATTCAATCCTCTCCTGAAACACCAAAGATAGTCGGTGCTCTCTCCCTCCCCTAAACCCTTAATCAACTGAATCCCTAAAAGGTTTTTTTTTTGTTAAACGCCTCCTAAATCGCTTCCTAAATTGCATGATTTAGGGATCCAGCGATTTACCTAAACCGCGGCGATAAACGCGGGTTTTAAGGTTTTTCCCATTTTGCATGAACTCCTTGCTTGACTAAATTCATGGTACGCGTGGTGGTTGTTTGTGATTCCTCTAAGGTGGACGAATTAGGGTTTTAAACTTTTATTAGGTTTGTTTGATTGGTTCGAATTCAGAGTACGCAAGGCGTGTCGTTTGGTTTTGAATAAACAAGTGGGTGTTAGATCGTGAGGGTAAGATAATAGCAATCTTACATACTTGATTGACTGTGATTGTGTGAGGCAACGTAATGGCTGGTAAATTATTCACATCATTTCAAGATCAAGATTCGGCGTAAGTTTTATTATATTTTTATATTAATCAAAGGGTAGTAAATTACTTCGTTTATTTTATATGGGTTACCTACTTGCCATAACTAGATCTATCCGCTGCGTACTCGTTGCTAAATTGGTTAGCTAGATTAATAAATCCCAACAGTGGCATCACGAGTCAACTCGTTTTGGCTTTATGGTTACACGCTTAAAAATCTAATTTTACGCCTTGTTACACGCCTAGATTTGATTTTTATTATGCTGCGATTATTTTTCTTTATTATTGATTTATTGTAAATATGGTAAAGATATGCAAATCTTTACCATAAATTATAAAAAATTGCTAGATCTTGCATATTAATAGTTAATATAGAATTAAAAGAGGAATATAATTAATTGTTAATTTAGCCATATTTGTTTCTTCTTTTAATTTGTTTATTTAGGATTATAAAATCTTCCTAATTATTTAAAAGATCTTGTAAATATTTTATTTTTGGAAACTAAATATTTTATTTTTTTGGAAATAGATTTTTAATTTTGCAGTTTGATTTGTTTCCTAAATTCCGGCTATAAGACCTACTCAATCGCATTAATTTGTGATGAATGGGGTGATCGAGGCACTTGATGAAAACCTAGTGAGGGTCTTATGGTTCTTCAATTGGGGAAGACTCGTAGAGAACTCGGATTATTACTTGTTACTTGTTTTATTTAATGTTATCTTGTTTATTATGTTCCTACATGCTTAATTTGTTTACTAGTTTACATGTTTACGTGCCTAAACAAATGGAATACGGAATAATATCAATGATGTAAGATAAACATTATACCGGTATTTAATTCTACACGCCTAAAACAGATTATTGGTGACATGCGATGTGTTTTGTGGAAACTATCGTTTTTATAACATTAATAAGGACTTATAAACTATGAGACATGTTTTTCATGAATTTAAAAAACTAGACGCTATGACTCTTGGGGAAGTTAACAGTGGCCCATCCACTAGAACAAACTATAAGAGAAGTTTAAGGCGGAGTGGTCAACATTCCTAAAGAATTCAGGTTTTTAATATGCTTCGTGCTGACCTGATTCTCCGCTTCTTTGTGCGTTCATTTGTCAAAATGATGTCTATACAAAAAAGGTTAACAAAATTTTTTCTTAACTTGTGCTACAAGATGTTTTGCATGCTTTTTGTACACGATTTTTGTCACATATTTTGTAAAATTTATGTGTATACCCCTATGTGAAGTTTTAAGTCTATGCCAGCCAAATGAAGAACACGCGAATTTGGATTGACTTCTCTGGTCAGAGCTTAGGGCCTTTCCAACCCATGGCGAATTTTTTCATTGGTCAGACATTTGTCAATTTTTGCACGTTCTCTTTTGGTCGACTTAAATCGAGTTACCTGGTCAGACCTTGGACCCGAGGCATAAGATGAGACAAAACATGTACATGACATTACTATATGAGTTACTAAAGTCATGTGTCTCATAAAACTAAGAGTTGCATTTACAATGCAATTAACGCACGCCACTTACCTCTTGCCCTACTTGTTTACACGTTGGTCAGACCTTCTGTAATAAGTAGGAGGTCAAGTTGGATCTTAGTCTTATTAGTAATTAATTTGGTAGTTAATTCTTTTAAGAATTTAATTATCAAAAATACTAAATAGAACTTTCTATGTTCTTGTTAATAGTGTTATTGCAACATAATTCGTGAACGGAAGTTTGTTTTATTGTAGAAGACAAACATGGTCTCTTTTCTGGTAAAAAGAGTGAGACTTACTCCTATCTCTTCTCATTGGTTGACAAGAATTAGATAGGGTTATAATTGAATTTTTCTCAATTATATTTAAACTCACTTTTAATCTTTCATTACCCTTTTCCAGTTCTGAAATATTTGAAAGATATATTACTTTGTGTAACTAGAGTACATTTTGTCTATAGCTACCAAAATAATGACGTCTTGCACTTGTCACGATGTATGAGTTTAAGCCGCAACGAGTAAAGAAAATTACTAGCAGGTCTTCTAGGTATTTTCTTGGACTCATTTCATTCCTTATAGTGCTAAACACCCTTGTGGTTAGACAGACAGATTAAGGAGGAAATGCATGCTAAATATTTAAGTTAATGAATACATGATGGCTAGTCCCTCATCTACATAAGTAGAACTTCATATACTCTGTACAATACCTAAGTACATTGCTACTTGTAGGCATTCTAAGAGAGTAGGAAAGTAAATAAATCGCTATTTGCTTTCTACTGGTGATGTAACACTTACAATGTTGACAAATCCAGTGGGAGCTTTGCGTTTTATAACTGAAATAACATTCATGTGAGGTTGTCAATTTCAGTGGGAGTTACAGGATTCCTTTCCTTGTGAATTGCTCATATTATTTTCTTAGTTTTCTTCATTGAAAATAATATATTACTTTCCGAATATAACAACCATTGTCTAAAGGAAAGATTGCATTTTATTCTATGATAACAACGTGCCTTTTCGATGATGCCTTCTAAACCTATCTATAGAATAATAATCCACAATTCCTTATTCAACATTATGGTTTGAAATCTACTTGTAATATCTATGACACTATCATATTGTTTAAACAATCGAATGCTTGTCTATGGTTGTGTCTACTTTAAGGTAATGTTGTCCCCGTCCACAATGGAGAAATCCTAAGTGTGGTGCAAGGAAACAACATAAACAATAATGATTAAATGGTTTTCTCTTGAACCGCAAGATTAAGAAAGCTAGTAAATCTACTAGGACTTAAACACACAAGATGTTTGTTGCCCTATTATATTAAAAAGTCAAGATATATTATAAAGATACTTCAACGTATTGACTATATGATTTAGTCAAAATAATTATGGTTAGTTATATAATCATGATTATGAAGTATGAAATTAACTTGAAATTACCATTGAACTCAAGAGTTTGCGTTCATGATTACTTTAGTTAATATAATTATGTTTACTTGTTAAGACGTAATTATAAAGTCCTTGAATTAATCAATGACTTATAACATAAAGTATGTAGTAACATTGTTATGTCTTCTTGTTAACACATAAACATAAGGTCCTTGAATGATTCAACGACATATAATGTATTTGACATGTTTTTGTTTTTCTTTAAACACAAGATAAAGAATTCTTGAAACTTTTTGTCTTCTTGTGAACACATGAACATGGAGTTAATGTACTTATTCAAGAAATATACATTATAGCATGCACTTGGTTGTTAAATACTGTGTATTCAATTTGGCTTGACCCAATTGATGAGTATTTGATCCAAAGAGAATTAAGTTATCTAGGGAATTCTGATGGAGTCTCACAATTCCAATACTCATAGAATACCACACCATTATGGTATGTCTATTATGTTGAAACAAACTATATTCATATTGTTTGTTTTTAGATAACTTTAATTGCTCTACCTCTAAAATCAATCAAGGTTATAAATTTGCGTATACCATGGATACACTCAATATAGTTCTAACCTAGAAGGTATTCAAGACATTATCTATTTATAAATTAGGGATGAATCCCATTAGGTCTTGATTTAAGTTCTGAAATTTGTTAATATCTTGTGAAGCATATTTTTAACAAGCTAGAGATGAGAACTGTCAACTGTATTTTGTTGTCCCAATTAAGAACAATGTATTGTTGCTTAAATACTTAGTGTTTAGAGAAGTATCTCTTCTTACAAAAGTAAGTGGGAGCATCTAAAAATCTTAAAGATATTCAAGAACAAAATACATAACCTTCTGAATTCACTTGTTGATGTCATACTAAGGTTAAAACATGAAAATGTCGAACCAAAGTATAATGTAACTCTCATTCATAAATCTGTAAGGATACCTCATCAATGGAGTGATATTTTTATATCAATGCTGAGGAATATTAGTTAAAGGGTCATAATAAACCTATTAACTAATAAGATGAATTATCACATCTTGGATCTGCTAAATATCTTAGAAATATGAATGAAAAAATGCAGTCCTTAAAAGACAAATCAATGTTGTGAGCTTGATTGATCTTTTACCAAATAGTTAAACTGAAAGGTTATAATGAGTTTCTTTTGAAGAAAGACTCATAAGGACAAAGTTGTATACACATTAATGTCTGGCAGATGACAAGAGTTTTTAATCTTACTCAAGCAATTGACTGTGATTAAATATTTCTTTTCTAAACGCATTAATTATATAAAGATAACTAATTGTCATACAGGTTTCCTTGAATCTGTCATATGGCGAATTTAGGATCATAACTCTTTCCTTAATGATTACCTTGCGAGGACGATGTGTAATCAAAAGGTTATGAGTTTAAAATAGTCTTTATCAAGTATACAAGATAATAGAATCCAAGTGTGGATTGGATCATGCATCTCAGAGCTGAAATCTTAAGTTTAATCACAATATGATTTTTGATTAAATTAAGATAACTCCTGAGTACACCTGACATCAAGTGGGGGCACTATGTTTTTTCCTTAAAATTCATATGTTGTGTAACATATTGAAGGCATCATTCCATCTAAGCTAGATGTTAATCCTTGAGATTGAAATGAAACTTTACATGGGAATTTTTGGAAATAAAAAAATGACCTTGGAATGAATGTTTAATGAAATAAACATATGCGGGAATTAAGTCCAACACAATGCAACACATCATTGAAGCAAGTCTTAAATGATATATTTCACTTGAGATAATTTAATACATGGATGGAAACCTTGTGTTTTTTAATGAAGGACTCATCATGTATATCTTATATTGTGTATGAGACTAGTTGTTACTTTTGCACAAGAGCAAGTGTAAAACCTAAAAATCTCAACAAGTGTAAAATTACCAAAATACCCCTAATGCAAGAAAAGTACATAAAAGCTTAAATAAAATTCATTTAAGTGTTTTAAAATTATAAAAATGCAACATGTGACAATTATGAAATTTTGTAAGATTAAAATACTTTATATTATGTAAGAAAAATAATTAATAATTGTATATATAAACTTTAGCCGAAATATGTATATTTAATTACATATATAATGCAAATTAAATTAAATAAAATTAAGATAATGATAAAATAAATTTGGCTAATTATTAAAATCAGATTTATCCTTTTGAAAGCCCATATGACTCGGCCAAATCCTTTTATAATATCTTTTATCTTATTATTCAAATCTTTCACAATATGTGAATTTGAATCAAGTATTCAGAAAGTTTACTCAGATAACTTTTTAGCTGTCTTGTAAAGAAAGAGTTGAGAATGTTGGAAACATTGGACTTTAACTTGCTAATTAGTTTCATGCATATCTGTTTTAGTATTTGAATAATTGGAATTGTAAGACAATTTTTACTTTCTAATGAATGAAGATACGTGGTATTTGTCATTCATACATATAATAATTGTTATCCTATATTTGCATGTTTAATCCTGATATTTCTTATTTCATTTTTTAAAATATGTCCATTGTTCGTGTTAACAATTTGGGGAATTTTGTTATATAAGACAAATATGGAGTGTGGATTATATTCCTTGAAATATATGGAATTGTTCCTGCCATAATCATGTGTATATACAAGGAAAAAGGGATTGCATATTGGATACCCCACATTCGAATATATTTCTTTTGGATCATCGTAATAAGTAAATGTCGAAAAATGGTTAAAAGTCATCATTAGACTTGAGATGCAAGCTTGTTTTGCATGAGTGGATATCATTTGTGGATTATAAGTCAAACGATTATCCTGACTTAATGTAGTCATAACGGTATTTTTGGAAGTGATGTATGAAGCAGGCATCTACAACACTTGTAGTCAATAAAGAATTTGTTCCTCCAATTGTTTAAATTGCAGAAAGATACCATGGCGCCTCTCCAGAATTAATCAGATAATTGTATGGCCGTACCCAAAGGGTAATCCAAGATGATTCTTGATTACATTTGGTATATCTGAATTATTTCTATAACGAGAAACATAATGGTTAAACTATATGGAATGAGTTAGGATCCATATCCATGGTTTAACGGTATCTGAAACAAAGGGATGATGATTATAGCAAGAAATAAACTAACCATTATAAGCTGAGATTGTTATTGAAACTATTATCTCATAATATTTCTAATGTAAACATATTTGTGTGGGGTTGTTAGACTTTGCCAATTATAGGTATAAGTGTTAGGTGCTACTCCAACTCCCAAGTGGAGCTGTTGGGTTATGGTAGTTGGCTAGCACGTATACGTTACGAATATGTGAGCCTATTGGGGGCACACACGTTAAGACACGAAGAGTACGTTTATTAAATACTCAATATATATTTAATATGCTTCACGTTGATAATTTAAATAACTGTTAGTTACCGTTATATTTTATAACTAACGTAACGAATATTTTAAAATAACCAAAGGGACTAAACATTGACAAAACTCGAACCTTATGGGGGTCACTTGTTGGCCATCCCATTATAGCTTTAGAAGTGGGTTTTGGGTTATTTGAAGTTAAATCGGATAAAGTTGTATTGTGATAAGGATTATGAGTGTATCATAGTTTATCTTAAAACTAAGGTATGATGGATATATAAATACCCTCTTTTCCCTCATTATGTTTGTCGTCCAATCCCACACAATATATGCGATTACGACACACAAACCTAACATCCTTTTTCTTTGCTCTCTCCCTGTTGACGTTTTTTATATATCTTAAAAGAGAAAATAAATATTGTTTTCTTTTTCTTGGTTTCTACCTCTCGTCAGAAGATAGAAATCCATATATGGATTTGTTGTTTCCGAATATACAAAGATAGAAAACAATATTATAAACCTTTGGTTGGTTTATTATTCTTCTCTTATTAAACCGATTCGAACGTATACTTCTGATAGTATTCGATTGGTTTTGGAGATCAAGTAAGACAATCGTTGTTTGAAGTTCGTGAAGTAACGACTAGCATTGTGACGTGCTTGTTCGACGTGTTGTGTGAGCAACCGTAGAGGTGGTAATTTAACCACTATGTTTTCAAGATCAAGATCCGGCGTAAGTTTATTGATTTTTATCATTAAACAAAAGGTTAGTAAATTACTTGTTTACTTTATAATGTGTTATTCTATGTGTCTTAACTAGATCAATACGCTGCGTACTCGTAGCTAAACTGCTTGCCTAGAATGTTTAAATCCCAAAAAAAGGAAGAAACAGGTTGATCGTGGGTTTGTCCCATTTCACATTGATCACGTTTTACTTGACGTTATGGACAAAATAATTATTCTTCACTTTTTTGTTTTTTTATGTGCAGGTGTTAGATAGTGAAAAAGTCCGTGATAGGTATTGTATTATTAATATGCATTTATAGTGATTATATAAAACATACTAGAAATCCTATTGGACCTAACCCACATTCGGGTTTGGGTCGTTATATCATCTAATACTCCTCGCAATCCGAGCAGCAAAATCGCGAAAGCTCGGATTGGATGAGAAAGCTAAATAAACATTAAAACTAATAAAAGTTTGTTGATGTAAGACAATTCGACAGCAAGTAGAGGCAAATCTTCATCTCCAGCGGCAAAAGCAAAACAAAGCGGTAGAAAGAAAAAAGCAGTAAAGCAAATAATTAATTTTGATGACGACATCCGACAGCAAACGGAGATTTATCTTCATCATGCAGTAACAACAAAAGAAAAGAAACAAAAAGAAAAGCATAAAGAATTTATTTTTCTAAAAAAGGGATAAATGATGGCGGCTAGGGTTTGACGGGGTGGCATAAAAAAAGCGACTCAACTTAGCCACATAGGTCTGAGGATCAGCTTGATGTTAAGAATGTATTTTTTTACGGCGACCTTTTCTGAGACTATGGTACGTTAGACTCTGGGCTCTAACTATATGCCTCCACTACAGGTTCTCTTGTTGCCTATTCCAATGCGGATTGGGCTGGCTGCCGTAATACCAGGTCTACATATGGTTAGTGTGTTTTCTTAGGGAATAATCTACTTTCTAGATCATCGAAACAACAACATACTCTCTCTAGATCGAGTGCTGAAGCTGAGTATAGAGGTGTTTCTAATGTAGTTGCTGAAACTGCATGGCTTCGTAATCTTTTTCGCGAGCTTCATACACCATTATTATATGTCACTCTTGTATACTGTGACAATGTTAGTGCTATTTATTGTTCTTAATCCTGTTCGGCATCAGCGGGTCAAAAACATTGAGATAGATATACATTTTGTTAATGATATGGTTGCTCAAGGTCAGGTTTGTGTTCTTCATGTGTCATCACGTTACTAGTATGCTGACATATTCACCAAGGGGTTGTTGTCTCTTCTTTTTGAAGAGTTTCGTACCAATTTGAGTGTTCGACCCTCTCCCGCTAAAATTACAAGGAAGTGTTAGACGAGTATTTGCTTATAAAAGCCCTCGAGCTTTATTATTGGTTTGTTATTTATTAATAGGCCTAACCACGATTTCTAAAATTATCTTTTAAACTCTATATATTGTAAATTACGCAATTGGATTAATGAACAAGCTAAATTTACAATTCCAATAGTAAGCACGGCTCAAATATATGTAGAGTTACTCGTGAACATGATTTCATATAAGGGTTTGGCTATACCATGTTCATATGATTTTTATTAACAATTTTTAATCATATGATTATCATTACACTAATATTATAATTAGTAAAGGAAACGTCAATGTGGGTATTCGTATTCAAAAAAATCATATCATACTTTAATTTAGTAACTTTTTTTTTTAGCTTAGATTTTTTTTAATTTTTAAATTATTTAGAGTTAATAATTTCCTAATTTGTGTTACAACTTTTAAAAAAAAGTTTTTATTATCACATATTAAAAAAAGTTAAAAAAACACATGGGCTAAATTGCTATTTTCCCAAACTTAGATTAGAAAGTGTAATTCCACTACAAAACACGGTAACCTCACATATCACACAAAGTTTTTACCAAAGAAAATTAAACCCTCAATCAGAATTATATAATCTCGAATCAAATTCCATAAACTCAATTCGAAATCCAGGATTTTTGTGATTTAATGTTTAGCTTCAATCAGGAAAAAAGAATAAAAAAAAAAAAAAAAAAAAAATAAAAAAAAAAAAAAAAAAAAAAAAAAAAAATAATAAAAAATAAAAAAATAAAAAAAAAAAAAAAAAAAAAAAAAAATAAAAAAAAAATATAATAAAAAGAAAAAAAAAAAAAAAAAAAAAAAAAAAAAAAAAAAAAAAAAAAAAAAAAAAAAAAATAAAAGGAAAAAATAAAAAAAAAAAAAAAAAAAAAAAAAAAAAAAATATCAGAAATTTTATCCAATTGCTTTATCGACATTTTTTCTGTTTATGATGAATCAACCTTTTTTTTGGTTTATGATGATGTAAAGGTATGTTAAACTTGATCCATATTCTTGTGTTTTATATAGGTTTTATTAATGTTATTTGTTTTTTTCTTTTAATGATTCAAATTTTGTGCTAACTGATTGAAAATAATAGTCAACCTCTTTTGATTCTATCAAAGGGTTTCGAATTTGTTGTTTGGGGATTGTGGTTTAAAACTAACTTGTGGTTAATACATGTTGATCTATTATCACATTAAACATATCTTATGTTTTCATGTGTTTCACCTCATCCTTTTTGTTTTTAACATGGCTACAATTCCTTACCTTGTTGTTGATTTTTGCGAGTAAAAACTAATTTTTATTATCTGGTTTGAAAAGTCAGTGTTCAATAAGAGTAGTAAAAGCTCCCAGTTGTATTTTTTTATTGTGTGTAGGTTACAATGCATCGGTTGAAGAAAATAGATCTTCTTGCAGACGAATTTATATTTTTTTGAAAGAACTCAGTTTGTTGAGACACTAAATGCCAAGACAACCCTTAGTTAGTTAACAATTCCATGGTAAATCAATGTAAACATCGTTTGTGTTTTAAAAAGCAGATAATTATTTTGATTCTGAATATAAACATCGTTTTTCCTTTGATAGGTTCAAGATTTCTCAGATCCTGTTAATGGGATTGTTTCGCGAGTGCCTCATTCTCATATTTGGGCAGAAAGAATTTTGTGTCAAACATCAGTCTTGGATTTAAAGGGGATGTTTGATGAATTTGCAAATCTATGGATGAAAATGAAAATTTAATTTACGAACCCCAAGAAGAGCGGTCTCTCAACTATACAGATTCAAGCCTTATGCATTTGACTATAAAAAAAAAATGCATTGTAATGGATGTTACACCCTTGGAAGTTCAAATTGTAAGTTTTTCCAGAATGGCAGCTGTTGGCGGCTTCTCAGGATGTTGAAGATAGTTGAAAGGTAAGATTTTCTACACTAAAAGGAATTCCTTGTTAAGGATAATGTTATATCTTAACAGAAAAGGTCAAATGCGGTTTCGATTGGGCCATTAAAGCTTTTCAATGTATAAAATGTCATGCCATTTTTGTCAAAAGAATATTGTATTTAAAAAAAAAAAACCCCCAATTTAATTATGGATTTAATCAAACACTATTCATAGCTTGATGCATTACGTATTTAAATAGAGAACTGATAAATCGGTTTAATAAGTTTTTGGGTTAATACAAAGTCTTTCCATATTTTTGGACTAAATTGTATTTTTTTTTCAAAAAAATACTGACTCCTTTATGGAATACCAATTTAAATTGTATTACAATTACAATTCTTAATAGAATACCAGATTAAATTGTATTACAATTACATTCAAAGAGTAAATTGTAACCGACTTTAAGCATTATATAAACTCTAGCCCAGGTTTTTTATTCCAACGATTTCATCATCAAAGCTCTCTGCAACTCATTCAATAAAAGCAAACAAATCATCAGGTTTTCTTTTTAATCTTTGTAAACCACAAATCATCAATTTTTTTTTTAAATCTTTGTAAACACATATTTATATTTATTCTGCTTCTTATTGATCATCAGGTTTTCTTTTACATCTTTGTACAAAGTTACCTTTATTCAGCATCTTTTCATCAACAAATTCTATATTGCATTGTATTGTCAGTTTAAGGGTGGCAAAATCATAGTGACACCGGTAAATTTCCGTTATTACACAGACCCAATGGCGACAGCGTACTCTGGGAATAAGCAGACGAGCAGCAAGGTCAGCCCTGAGATATCACAGAACGTGTCATCAACTCCAACACGTACTATCATATTCTGATCACATATATATTAACTTATTATGTGTCCCAATTCCCAACCTTCATACGATTTGTTTTAATATTTTTCCTTCTTTTAGGCTTGCTTTTAGAATGATATTGAAACTATTTTGTTTCTCTTAGTAGCATAGTTCGACAAGTTAATTAATGTTAAATTCCTACGTATAGGATATCAAAGATGTTGATGCTGCTTCAAAGGCCTTACCCCGTTAAAAACGGGTCTTGACAAGAAATCCCCTGTATCGATCTAATGTCACTACACGTTAAAAGAAATATCGTAAACATTGGTGGTGGAAGACTATGGGGTGTTTTCAAGAGGACTTAACAAAAACTGTTATTTGCCTATAGTGATTTGGTACACAAGATAAAGAAAACACGGGTTAGTGATTCTTTTTTACCCAAAACTGTTTAGCATTGCATTTAATGGCTAGATACGGTAAGACAAGTATGGCAAAACTACTTATTTAGTAGGCAAATCTATAATTCCTAAAAACACATTACATATTGTTGTTTTTGTTGTTTGTGTGAGTTTACTGTTATGACTGATGTTGGTACAAGAACGATTTGCCTTTGTTTGTGTAACGAGGGGTAGCCTCCCTCTATATACGCTTTGCGTGCGCCGACTAATATTTTATTTTGATTGAAGAGTACATTTTATATTTTGAACTTAAAAATGCAGAAAACAAGGTTAGATAATATCCCACTTATTTTGTCATATTAGATGGTCATACCAATGCAGTGTTTCACGGGGACTGCTAAAAACATCAATTTACTTAAACATGTGTATTACAGGGTATTGAAATTGGTGTAACCTTCTCTTCATCAGTTTGAGGACAAGCGATTGTTGCCTTTATACGTCACTACGCGATTGAATTTTGTGGTCAACAAGAGACAAAAATACATGTTGTAAAGGAGTACAAACTAACAGATACATCGCCTCTTATAAATTTGCCACCTGAAGTCGGATCAGCATGCATCTCTCCTGATCCAAACAAACACAGAAAAATCAGTTACATTCCAGTGACCCCTGGTAAAAGACAACTTCAACCTCCCACAATGGCTACCATGGAAAAGGGAGTTACCATCCAAACAAGCGCTCAAGCCCCAGGGAAAAAGACTAAAGACAGTGGCACCTAAATGCAACTGTGTGATTAGCTGGTTTATGTATATATCTACTACTCAATCCCTTTTTTGAAACCGACTCATCAAAGTTGTTGACAACCACTTGGGATGCTTTTCTTAGATCGTTGCAAGAAAACTCAAGCTTTTGCTACATCACTATATATAAAAAACTTATGTAAAGCTAAACCTAACGTACGATATGTTTGTTATGCAATGAGCATGCCTAACATACGGTACTTGCCGTTAAAAACTCTTTGTCTAAGCTTTTTGTACTAGATTATTTTACATTAGTACTTTATTGGATTTGCTTTCTAATAATCAAGTTAAGACCATTTTAGACAAAGCCTTGATATATTTGTGTGTAAAACAAGGGATCCTAAGAGTATTGGCCTATAAAGCCTAAAAGTATTGGTTCTTTTTTTCGAACAGTTTCAATTTCATTGTCGGGATACAATATTGCCTCTTGCAAAAGTTATATTTTAAATTTAAAAAGTTGATAAATCTATAAACATTTTACATTAGTACTTTATTGTCTATAAAAACTTATAAAATTTAATAATAGGTAAACTAACAACAGTATCATGTTCATGGTAATCCAACAATCATTGTTCCGACATAAAATTAAACTATTAGTTTACACAAATTATCGATGCAAAAACAAAACATATGATAACTGAACTTTGTTTATAAAGTTTTATGATTAAACAAAAATTAAATTATTTGTTGTTTCAATAGGTAAAAATACATTGTTAAAAAAGAATTAAAAAATTAGTGCGTGCACGGTTTTATAAAATAGAGATTCTGTTAAATGGAATTGATGATTCTGAGTATAATTATCAACAAATATTATAAGGTGTGCTTAGTTTTTATTTTTCCTTTTAGATTAACTTTTTCATTCGATTTATTAAACCTTATGTCATCCATTGTGACAAACATTTTAAAGGCTTGCTTATCATTCTTTATCCGCAGATGTTTAGTTGACCGGCCATAGAAGGTCATTTAAAAATTGACTAAACTCTTAATATTTTTCGAAAAACGGTTATAGTTAGGGGTGAGCATGGTTCGGTTTGGTTCGGTTTTTGTATAAAACTAAAATCGAACCGAAAAATTTCGGTTTTTGATCATTAGAAACCATTCGGTTTCGATTTTGTGTCGGTTTAGTTTTTCGGTTATCGATTTATTTTCGGTTTGGTTTTTCGGTTTCTATATGACTTATCTAGCTTTGCTTTTGAAAAGTCGATTTGGAATATACCATAAACCAAAACCTTCAAAGCTTTAAAGAAATAATCCAAATAAGAAAAATCAAAGACACAACAATGATAATAAGAAACAAATGACCATATAAACCCTTAAAAAATTATTTATGTGTTATAAAGAAACACAATAACAACGATAAAAACCTAATAAACATAAAAAAACTCATAGAAGAGAACTTATTATGTGTCATAAATGGCATGTACAAGAAGTATATGAAACAAAGAGTAGTTACTCGACATGAATACGAATTATAACCGTGACCTATCAGAATACAATAAACTTTATGTAGATACTTTCATAGAAAACACAACATGCGATCTGGTAATCCGATCTAGCTGCTAATCCGATCTGGTAAATTCTCCATTCATTAAATAACGATCGATTAATTTCATTGATAATCTTCATCTCTTCGTC
>BQNB010005049.1:0-73539 GCA_026074375.1 Tanacetum coccineum | reverse complement strand
GTCCGCATATCAACACACATCACGATAAATATTTGTGTGAAATGAAATAGACAATGTCACTCACTTCAACTAAAGATGTTTGTCGAATAAAAACAGATAGAATTGGTATTAGACAATCTGATCTATGAAGCAATATATAGGGTGTGTTTAGGACTTTACGATTGCTTATCTTTTCTACTTATTTTTAGGAAGAAGCAGTTTTGTGTGACTAAAACTGCTTCTGCTTCTGTCTATCTGCTTAATTTCAGGTAAAATAAGCACTTTCTGATAAGAATATAGGGAGCTGCTTATTTCAAAGTGCCTATTTAAGATAAAGTTAAACCTTTTACAGCTGAATGTGATCAAAACTTACTAAAAACTGTTACTTCCCCGAGTATTATTTCATCTTTTATAAAATAGCAAACCCAAACATTATTGTAACCTTCTTACTATCATTTTAATTTGCATTAAATGCATTAATGCCCACAATCCTGCCTTTTAATAAAAGTTATAATTATTGTAACCTTCTTACTATCATTTTAATTTTATGTATTATGTATTCATAACATTATAAGAATTAGTATTACAAAATGTCACAACTTCATATTATTTAAATGTATCTAATTTATACAAATCTGTTCTTATTTGAAGATTTTATAAAATAATGGGGTCAATTATCATGTTATCAACGAGATTCAGGACGCTAAGAGTAAAGGGTATGGTGAAGAGGCTTTGCCTCTTTATTTAGGCTTCACCGCTGCCACCTCAGCGCCACCTCATTTCAACACAACACAAAAAAATACCCTTCACTCATGACACAAAAATACACAACACACAAAAAAGGGGGTGGGCCCCATTTTTTCTAACGTTTCCTCCGTTTCGTTTTGTGGCGAAATGAACGGCGAAAGGGGGGTGGGTGTGGTGGCGAGCCGCGGCGAGGGGCGACGAGCTGCCACCTCAGCCACGGCGAAGCCCCATCGCCATTATACCCTTTACTCTAAGGCAGTAACTTGTTTTTAACTCTTACATTTCCTAACATTCTACACTAACTTTTCCTCCCTTTTTTTTTCTTTCCCATTCACGCATACAAACACATTTTATAAACCCTAGTTATGGTCATTTTTGCGAAAGTGTATTTCTTCCTCAAATTACTATTACCTTAATGGGATCTTCTTCCTTCAACTCCGTATCTTTCCTTGTTCTCATAATCCTTCTTGTAGTACCGAGCTCATCAACTAGACGTTTAGACGGCATTCCAAAGAATTATTGGAAAAAACACGGGCCGGTTCTGCAGAATTCTGGTTTGGTGTTTAACATGAGATACAAAAGGAAACACATCCCTCCTGCTCCTTCAAAGAGACACAATTTTGTTGTCAATTCTGCACCTCCAAGTTGATCAAGACTAAAAGTTATGATCATCTATAAATGTTTTGGCTCAATATGTTTTAATATAATGTATAAAAGGAAACTGTTTTGATCTATTGGAAGCTTTATAATTATAAACTGTAAACAAATTTGTATGCTTGAGTTTTATGTTATTGAATTGTCTTTTATGTTCATCACATATGGTATTTTTTCAGCGATCTGAACATACAGGCTTGTTAGTAGTCTAGTAACGGTCGCATATATATTTAATGCTTGTCGATAAACTATAACCAATTGCAATTGAGTGATTACATACTATCTGACACCATGGCGAGATGGAACTGTTACTCCCTATAAGTCGCAGTAGTTTGTAACTAATAACTTAAGCTGATTAGAAAGTTAAGCAAACAGTCTACTACTTTCAGTCCGATCAACGAATCTGCTTATGTGTATACACTTTGCTGGTTTGAATCTTGTTCTGTCTCGATGATCATTAGTTCGGTATCTGTTTATCCACTTCTTCTGTAGAAGTTAGTTTTTAAATAATAACTTAAGGCTGATTAGAAGTATAAGCAAACGTCTAATTACTTTAAGTCCGATTCAGAAAGAACTATCGCATCTCCTCCTCCGGCCGGTTTAATTTGAAATGGCGTTTGTATACTTGCCTCTATAGTATAACCGTTTTCGTTAATTTCTTCTGTGTAATAGTCACTTGAACTCGCCTCTAACTTCCCCAACTCGTTCCTCTATCCTCAACTATGGTCTCGTATCCGTTGGAATATGCTCTATACGTGATCCTGTGCTCGTCGAATTAGTCCTCAAGATGGTTTGGGTATAAATGATTATCTGCACGGGTTGGTCTAGACTTTGGCTTTTCTGCAAGGGACAAAAAGGCTGATACGATATAAAAAAATCTAATTTTACGAGCGACAGTCTAGGACCAGAGCTTTATTCTAGTAAACTTGGCATTATCTTTGATTTCCATATTATTTTGTTGTATTCTCTCAAATCTTTTAATCTTCTCCTACAGTACTCTTTACCTCGTACTACAGATCGTTTCCTGTACAAAGTGCTAGAAGATTTTGTTTTTCATGGTTACTTGCCTATTTGAATTTAAAAGGCTGCTTACATTACATTTGCATACACACAATATTTTTATTCAAATCATGGTTTGGAGAATTAGCGTATTTTTAAGTCTTAATTTGGTTTTTAATTGTGACGTTCGGTAGATCCTAGTAGTCCTATTTATTTGAATTCATTTAGGGTCGAGAGACTTTCCAAGAGTACAAAACAATAATATTTATTTTTTGGTTTCTACACTTTATCTTTTTTTAAAGGCAATTATTATGACATAATTACAACATAATTACATCATTGGAAGATTTCCAACTAAAAATCTATTTACTTATGAAACAGGTCTTTATTGCGTATGTGCTAATACATTATCGACTTACCCACCTCGCACGGCAGAAGCAAAAGCCCCCCTATGAGCGACCTCTTTATTGCCAAATTGCATGATCCTACGCTCCCGCCCACTTCCATGGTCCAAAACATTAGGTTCGGGTTGTTTTTTAAACTTCCATCTTTACACAATACAAACCTCAGCTCTTATCAGGCTCGAGATTTTGAGGAGTTTGGTTTGGTCGGTTTTGATCAGAAACGCCTCGCAACGATAACAGTTCCTCTCTTGCCTACACGCAATCTCATGTCCCCAAGGACATGTTGGTTGATGTCTACCGGTTAGTTACTCCTTGAGTACGTCCCCCCCCAGTCTGTTTCTACTTAAACTTCTATTCGCGACTGAATATCATCATACTGACCTTTAAACATCTTTGTGAAGACTTCTTATTGCTGAACGATGTTGGTTTACTTTTTCGGAGTAATATAAACAAGTGCTGAAACAAGAGTGAAATCAAAATTTGAATTTAATTTCTAATATGAAACCAAAAATTGAACATATATAGCACTAATCGGGATGACTTGATTCTTTATAATTGTCATTTCAGACTGAGTTTTCACACAATGTTGTGTGCAATGATTGAAATGGCGACGTATTTGACATTTAAACGAGAGCAATCCAAATATTTGGGAGAGATGATGACAATTCCAATTAGCATCGATCTGGTTAGATCTTACTAAAAGCACTTTTTTTGCTCCCACACCGACCACACAAACGGATCTATTATTACCTACCACGCTACCATCATATACTAGGACCATCTATGATATACTAAATATACTCACTGAAGTGAAACTTTTTTTTTTTGCAAATAAGCTGAATCATATTAGAAAAATTAAAAAGAAGCTCCAAGGAGGAGCTACAGGGATATATTCAAAACAGAGACAAAGAAAAAAAAAAGATACAGCAGGGGCAACAACAGAAGCCAAGATGCCAAACACACAGGAAAACCCAACCTCCAAAATAAACAGCCCATAAACCCGAAAACATAAGTCTTTCGGACTGTGGATTCAACAACTCCTGAATTTCAATAGGCGCGTTGATAAACCGAGGGGTAAAATGTAGCTAACTTGTCAAAATAAACAACCCATAAACCCGAAAGGGAGGTGATATGCACACCACATAAAGTGATGTGCACACCACAAAATCACATGTGTAATGCATATATTACAACACAACATATGCATTTTTGTGGTGTGAACATCACTTTGTGTGGTGTGCATATCAACTCCCAACCCGAAAACATAACTTTCCACTCTTAGTTAGCAGGCTGTCTCTGAGTTTGCCGCTTTCTGTGCAAAACTCAACTAATTACTATAAAATAAGGGACTATAACAAAAGTTAAGGCTGTGTTTGGTTGTATAAAAATAAGGGTCTCTTGTCGAGGAAAAATGTCAAAAGAAGTGTTTAGATAAAATATTTTCCAGAAAAGTTTTAAAAAATAGATGTGGTTTTTCTAATCTATAAGTAATCTTTAAAAAAGTGGGGTTTATTATACTTTTGTACATTTTTCCTTGCAGTTTTCTACATTCTCTTGTGCTTTTAACTTTTCCAAAAAATTCCATCTAATAAACACATATAAAATTTTAACACTATTTTAAACCTTCGTTTTTCAAAAAATTTCAAAAGAGACAAGATTAGAGGTAAAATTAATTTTCTCACAACTAAACGCGCCCTAAACAATCTTAAAAAAAGATAGAGCGAAGCACATTTTATTTTATTTGCAATTCATTGGTTCGTCCTTAGGGGCAGAGCTAGAAAGTTACGATCAAAGGGGCAAAGTACACACTCTTCGTCCTTACCCTTATATGGCTGCTTTAGCTATTATGTGTATTTTATAATCATTATTTTACTCCTTCGTCTATCAACCGGCCTATTAACAATGAAAAGTTAAAATGTCACAAAATGCACACTCCAATTCAAAAGTATGATTATATAAAATCAAAAAATATGGCTCGCAATATCGAGTCGGAAACTCAGGTATACCAAAAACAAAACTCGAAAAATTGACAAGTTAGATACATTTGAATTTAATTACTATTTATCCCTAAAGTACGTATAATGTCCCAAAATAATAATCTCTTGACAAAAGATACACAATTTAAAAAAAAAAATAGTTATTCTCTATTTTTTTTTAAATGACAGCTTTAGCGTTAGCTAAATTTTTTTTCTTAAAACGGCATTTTTTTTACACTTATACCACCTTCGTAATATTAATTTCAACCAAAGCTAATATGACAAACTTGATCAAACCCCTTTTATATATTTTTAGTAGTGGACGATAGGACATCTAAAAAAAAGATACGTAGGAGGAAGTAAATCAGTTATCCTACTAAACAGATTGTTCATCAAACACCCCCATTCCAGTCAGCTTTCAGTGTGCTAAATAAGAAGAACAAATATACAATAGCTTTCAATAAATGAATATGATAATATTCCAAGTTTGCATGAACAGAATCACATATTTATAGAAACTAACCAAACTCAAGGTGGCCGCCAGGTAGAGAGTAGGTAAATGCACCGATGGAGGAGGATCTGCGACGACCAAAGAGCATCTTATTATCTTTTAATATAAAAACCGCAACCCCAATCTCTGGCGCTAGCGACATCACTCTTGATCTTAACGGCTCCCGAGTTTTTCACTTAATTAGTGCATGGTAAAAGTTTTATACTGTTAAATTTTAATGAAGTGGTCAAAATGTGAGTGCCACCAGCCTCGTTATAATGTAAATAGTGCACCGCTAGCTAATTATGAATCATCTATATAGCCGTGAGGGTTAATATATACGGAGGTTACTAAAGTTTACAAAAATGTTCGCCTAAGTAACTAGAGTTTCATTTTGTTCACTGGGGTTACTAAACTTATAAGAAGCATACCTCACTATAATTTCAGTGTTATTCGAGTAACCTGAATACATATTTTTTGATAAGTTAAGTAACATAAATGTCGCGTTTTTACAAGTTAAGTGATGTTTACGTATATTTTCACAACTTTAGTAACCTCAATATCATGTTTCATACTTGTAGTAACCCAAATGAAACTCTAGTTACTTAGGCGAACATTTTTGTAAACTTTAGTAACCTCCGTATATATAACCCTAGCCGTGAGGGTACTTTAAATTATAATTCTTTCTTCCATTACTTACAATTATAATTCGTCAACAATTGTTTTTGTTTTAGTAGCTGGTTCATTTGGTTAATCGGTTAAATTATCAGGTCAAACCGGTTTTATATATGTTTATACTTTTTTCATATATTTAATATGTAATGTATGATCTCATAGTTTATCTTACGTTCAATTGAACCGATCAAAGATATTAAATATACTTAGAAGCTATAGTTTTTGAGTTTTATATTTATAAAATTATAAGAAAGATTTGCAAAAACAATCGGCTTGTGATTTTAGGTTATAATAAATTATAATAAAAAACTTTTAATTATTTTCTCAATTTAGTTTTAACTTTTTTTTAACTAACATTAGTAATCACGACTTCAATTTGTAAATTAAACTTAGAAAGAATTGTGAAGAAAAAGGTTTTTGTTAGATTTTAAGAAAGAAGTTATGACCCGGCCGGGTTTATTAAACCGGGTCAACCCGAGTCAACGAAAAACCGACGGTTTAATCTGATACTTAAATAAACAAAAACCCGATCATATCCGCTCGGTCTTCGAGCCGATTTACGATTCAACTAGTCGGGTCAACCTACGTTTTAAAAAATGGTTTCTCTCATAACCGTGAGGGTACTTTAAATTATTATTATTATTATTATTATTATTATTATTATTATTTTTTAACAATTTTTTTTCTATATTTTGGCTACTAATGGATATGGTTTGTGAGGGTAAAGAATTTTAGGCTGTGTTTAGTTGGGGAAAAATAGTTCGTTTTTTAGAAAAATTTTCATTTGAGAATGGAAAAACTGAAAACTTGTGTAATCGCACTTTTTTCCAATATTTTTCAAAAAAAGGAAATTCTCATTTTCCTAATTTTAAATAGAAAAACAGAAAATCACATTTGACTATTCTCCGTATCTAAAAGGAAAAATGCATCTCCTATCTAAACAGGTTTTCAAAATTCTCAAACTCTTCTCTAGAGAAGAAAAACTATTTCCTTTTCTAAGAATTTAGAAACAAAAAAACATAAAAAAATTTCTACAACTAAACACCACCTTAACTTTTCAAATAGACTAACGTGGCCATTTTAAAATCGTTCGGTAAATATTAAAATTTAGACTCATAATATTTCCTTTATTGGAATCTTTTATCAGTAAAGTATAGATAATAATGGTTCTTTGATTTTATTATTTATTGTTGAATTATTATTTATTGGTAAATAAGGCTCCGCGGTCGAATGGGTTTAATTTCAAGTTTCTTAAAAAGTGTTGGGAGGTTATTAAACCGGATTTAATGCGGGCGGTCATGTCGTTTTGGGAAAAAATTAGATATCGAGGAGGTGCAATTCATCTTTTGTCACTATTATTCCTAAGGTGACAGATCTCATTTTTCTCGGAGATTTTAGGCCCATTAGTCTTATTATTGGTTGCTATTATAAAATCATTGCAAATTTTTTAGCGAAAAGGGTCAAGAGGGTGGTGGGTAATGTGGTGGGGGAAGTACAAAATGCTTTTATATAAAAGGGAGGTATATTCTCGATGAAGTCCTTATAGCAAACGAGACTATGGAGAATTTGAAGAAAAAGAAGGAAAAAGGTTTAAATTTTTAAGTGGATTTCGAAAAGGAGTACCATAGTATCAATCGGAGTTTTCTCTAAAATATTATGAATAGAATGGGGTTCGGGAATAAATGGTGTAAATGGGTGGGAGTGTGTCTTCGATCATCGAAAATGTCCGTTCTAGCGAACGGATTTCCTACAGAGGAATTCGGTCTTGAAAGGGTGTTAGACAAGGTGATCCGTTATCATCTTTTTTATTCATATTAGAGGCAGAAGGGCTAAATGCAAATGTCATGGAAGCGGTGCAAAATGGGATTTTTAAATGGGTAAAAGTTGGCGCAAATAACGTCACAGTCACTCATTTACAGTACGCGGATGACACTATATTCTTTGGAGAATGGAATAAAGAGACCGTTAAGTCTCTTATGTGTATTCTTAAGAGTTTCGAGGAGGTTTCTGAGTTACGAGTGAATTTCAATAATAGTAAGTTATATGGGATTGGGGTTAATGAGGATGATATGACGGATATGGCTTTATGGATAGGTGTGGTGTTGGAGAATTTCCGTTTACATACTTAGGGTTGCCGATTGGTGAGAACATAAGAATGGTTAACACTTGGAACCTTGTAGTGGAGAAGTTCAAGAGGTGGTTGGCCAATTGGAAAGCAAAAACGATGTCGTTCGGGGGCGTCTAATATTTGGTAAATCGGTTCTAGGTAGCATGCCATTGTATTATTTTTCGATGTTCCTTGTGCCTTCGAGTGTGCTAAAAAACCTTGGAAGAATTCGAAAAAATTTCTTTTGGGGTGGGGTAGGGGAGGGAACAAATTTTTTTTTGGTCAAATGGGATACGTTACTAGCTTCACATAGGAGGGATGGCTTAATATCGGGGCTTTACGGGCAATAATTTTTTCATTATTAGGTAAATGGTGGTGGAGGTTTAGGAAAGAGGGTGGGAGTTTATGGGTTAGGGTGATTAAAAAAGATACATGGGGTAGTGTTGGGCAGGGGGGGGGGGGGAGGGGGGCTTAATGACCTATTGGGTATACCGGGCGGGGGATACGATTTATCTGCGCGCGTAGGGTGTGGCTAGGTTATTGTAAAGCGAATAGGAGAGGATCGGTGGAGGGGGATGTGGGACTTAGGTTTACGAATTTGTAGAGGTTTTTTGTGTTTGGTGATGGGAGGGTTATATGTTTTGGACGGATAGTGGGTTGTATGGATCTAAGTCTTTGTGATAGTTTTTTCTTGGGTATTTTGGTTATTTGATAACATCAAATATTTAATACTTTTTAGTATCATTTTATCCCCTAAATTACTTGCATTTATGTCACTAACATATGAAAACAAGATATTTTCTGTTATTTTATAATTTTCAGGTAAAATGCATGTAATTATCATTTATCAAAGGAAAATGACGTAAAATGTAAATATTTACAATACATTACGGCGTAAACCTTTTTAAGGTTACGTCGTAACACATCTCATGCAAATTATGTTACTCAAGCAACGATTACGGCGTAATCAATTATTGGTTATGTCGCAACCATTACTATGGAAAGAAGATCATTACGGCGTAACAATACAACTGGTTACGCCGTGACAAAATTCGAGGAAAGAAATCAAAGCCGTGATCACTTAATTAATACGAAGATTCGGTGCTGACGAGTCTTTACGGCGTAACGTCCAATATAGTTACTCCGTAATCTTTTATTATGGAAATTATATTGTTGCCGACTAAGGGTTACGGCGCAACATGTGATTTAATTACGCCGTAACCAAAATATATTTTAAAGAAGGAAAGCCGCGTCAGGAATGTTACGGCGTGACCATATATTTGGTTACGTCGTAAGATCACAGGGACTGATAGTGTACGAAAGTTATATAAAGTTTCACTTTTCACCCCCAATCTCCAAGGGCCCAAGACGTACATTACACTAGTATAAAATGAAAAGAATGTTTAACATTCTTTGATCATCAATTCTTATCAAGACATTCGGTGGTGCTTTCTGACGCACGAAGACAAAGGAAATAAAAGAGCAGCTTGCCTGGCAGCTGAATTCGGGTATGGGGTTCGCCCACGGGATTCAACTAGAAGATCGAGAGCATTATTTCAGCATGATTTTCCTCAACAATTACAATTTGATTTCAATTAATTATTTTTAATAATTTATTTGGTCTCGACTTAATTTGTTGATGCTTGATATTTATTATGTTTAATTTTACTCTTGTCATTTAATTCATTAATTATTCCTTGGTTAATTATTTTTTATCTCCCTGTCTCACTATTGTTTCATTAGATATTCCTTGACTATCGTGTAACCCTGAGTTTTGGTAGTACAGGTGGTTTGGACCTAGCTTGCCCTATAATTAGATTACCTTATCAATATGGGATCCAATGGGTACTAGGGAGGATTACTAACTCCTTACCTCGTGTAGGAACTAACCGGTCACCGCACTTATCACTTAATATACTTAAAAAGCACAAGAACCCTTGCAAAGAGGGTTAATAATCTTTATAGATTATTAGATATGTTTTGGGAATAGTTGGGATTAATCACTGCAACCTGGATAACCTACCTCCCTGACGATTTGGGAATGATTCAGAATCGCGGGAAGTATAGGATAGACTATATATGCACATTGAGGTCTATCGACTTTAGAAACCACTATTATAACAAGAATTAGACATTGCACTTGAGATCAAGATAATTCAGCCTTGGATATTTAATTAAGTTAAATGGGTTCATCTTCTTAGTAGTTTTTCACTATACCAATTCCTTTGATTGATAAAACCACTTTAATTTCTCTTATTTATTTTCTTACAATTTAATCACTAAAACAGCTTTAAAAACATGACACTTTGAACTCAGATTTATTTCCACCCTTTAGCTCTTGGGACGACCTCGGATTTACCATAACTACATTATTCATGATCGGGTTCTCTGTCTGTTAGTGCGTTTGTAAGGTGAAACAAGTTTTATAAATTTAAAAGTTGGTAAATATATATTTAAAATAAAATACGCATCAACAAACTTTGTCTTTTAGCTTCTTTCCTAACTTCATCACATACAAGCCGCTTTTCCTAATACCCCTACCTATGACGATTCTGTCCTTAGTGATTTTACTATCATGTTCAGAAAATATATTACTTTACACTTATTATCACATATTTGACCTACACTTTAGCAAGTTAAATCTTAAGCTATCGGACATGCCTCTACATTATCTATATTAAGAGAAGTCTTAGAGATTTCGAACCTTTGCCAATGATGTTTATCGGGAAGATTACTACCAATAACAGACATTACCATCCATTGATGCCTTGTAATTGAGAAGAGCTTAGTCGATGTCCCTGTCATGTGTTTGGAGCATCCGCTATCTTTTATCCATTTGTCGGGCTCCAAATCGATCCTAAGGCATATCTTACTAGATTCATGATCCATGAGACAAGCTTCATCTTTAGCCTTTTCATCATCTTCCTCGCCGCTATCACTCCAAGAACCTTCAACGAAAGCTCTTTGGTTCTTGTCCTTTAATCGCATGGTTTCACAGACATTCTCCGATAAGATGATTTTGGATCGTCGCATCTAAACATCTCTTATCACTTTTCCGTTCTTGTCGTCTCGACTTCTTTGGAATGTCTTTTTGTCATTCTGTGGTTGTCTCACGAACCTTCCTCTTCTTTTGAAGAACTTCTTGAAGTCTCTAACCGCCATGGCATATTCTTCGTTTTTACTTCCGGAAGTCGAACTTTTTTTTATCACTAGATTTATTTTTAGCCTTTAAAGCAAGAGATCTCCTTTCTCCTTTAGCTTTGACTATTTCGGAATCTTTATTGATGATCATCTCGTGAACTTTAAGGTTCTCGATAAGTTCATTAAGTGATAGTAATGTCAAGTATTTTGACTCTTCAATCGCCGTGACCTTTGCTCTCCATTTAGGATGTAGAGCCCTAAGAAACTTTCTAACATAGTTCTTGCTAGAGTAACCTTCATCAAGAGCTTTTAGACTAGTAATAATAATATTAAATCTAGCAAAAGCACTATCTATAGATTCGTCTTCGAAAATGACGAATTGTTCATATTGTTGTACCAAAATGTCAATCTTGTTATCTTTGACTTGGCTATTACCTTGATGGGTGATTAACAAAGTTTTCCAAATTTCTTTTGCCGTATTACACATGAAAATTCTTTCATAGTTTTTTCTAGGCAACTGAAGGCGTTGTATATACCTCACTTTTGGGCCAATCGTTAATTTTTCGCAAGTCTTTTCTTAAGATTATCATTTTGTTTTTCAAAAGGGACAACCTCATCTAGTTTGGATTCCGGATTATTTTAAATGGGTTGAAAATCACCGTTAGTAATAACATGCCAAAGATCAAGATCTTTTGATTTCACATATGTTTCAAATCTATTTTTTCTAATAAATAAAACTATCACTTTCGAAAAGTGGTGATCTTTGCATAGATTGCCCTTCAAGATATTTGTTAGAATCCATAGATCGATCCAAGCTTTAAAATACAATATATTTTTAAAATATTAAGTGACTGCAGCTTTGATACCAATTATGGAAACTAGAAGGATGGGTTGAATAGTTTACCGGTTAATTTGTGTTTTAAAACTTTGTTTATAAAAACGTTTGATTCGAGTATATGTGATATCAACCAACGATATAAACAACCAATATATCTAACAACTTTTAATTCAATCACAACACAAACAATAAATAAGGAACGTAAATAAGAGATAAGAGTAGAACAATCAAACCACAATACTGAGAATTATAGTGGTTCAGTAACGAAGATCTTCTTAGCCTTACTCCACTCCCCAAGTATCCAACTCGAGATTTCCTTATGCCAACAAGCTCCTTTCAGTCGGAGAAAACGGTTTACACGTCGCTTATGTTGTTTTCCGACAACTTTACGTGAGCGGTGCAAGCTTAAATGTCAAGTCCTAATCTTAGCTAAAATCAATCTACCACTTCACTAATGTATTTTGAGGACTAAAATACTAACCGACACATAATCAACACTTCTGGATTTATACACTATCCGGATTTACACAACCATACAAGATCAAGAAAATAGAGGTTTGAATCTAGAAAAAGATAGAATAAATCACTAATCTATAACATTTTATTTTTTTGCGAATACGAGTGTACTTCCTCTTCACTTTGATAAGGATGAAGAAGAAGAATAGACTAGGATCAACTATAAAACAAGATTAAACTTAGTTAGTGATCAAGAATTTTAGAGAGAGAACGAAGATTTTAGTAAGAAAAGAAAATGAAAAATCTGTACAAAGTGGTTTGAAATCTGCAAAGGAATAATGCTGTATTTATAGCCAAGACTGGGTAACGTCTCCTGTGAGTGGTCCCGACGGTCCCAAATATATCTGAGGGCCGTCCTGCCTATCAGGGGGTCGCCCCTAGGTAGACGCTCCCATTTTTGTCTTTTAGTGAGAAAGGTCAAATCTGGTGTAGAAGCTTCCATTTTGGGGGAAAAATCATATTTGAATTTTTATTATTAAATAAAACATTTCTTTAATGAATAAAAATATTTTGTATATTTTTATTGTAAAAATACTTTTGTAGAAATGTAATGTTTAAGAAAAATTATTTTCTTGATCACTAATCATGTTTAATTATTTTATTATGCATACCTTAGTGATTTACGTCGAAATGGATGTTTACGATTAATAACGTGTAAACGTTTATTTTTATCGTAGATGATTTTACATTTTTTCATCTTCAAAACATAGAGGAGTCGAAAAATATAAATAACGTTTTTAGACATTATTTGTATTAACAGATTGGTTGGTGGTTTATAAGTCTAGGTGTCAACTCTTCTTACAAGCTAGATTTTTGAGTAAGTTTTACACTTTATATAGTTCGGACTTAACATAATGATGGAGAAAATTCCTGATTGCAATAGAGCGAAAATTAAAACAAAAACACGACACACGCTCCAAAACATAAAATGAACTAACCAAAATGATGTATTTGGGCTTGCCGAAACGGCGCCATTTAAATCTTGCCTTACCGTTTGAGAGTTGAATTTTGCCGAACGACGCCGTTTAAGGGTGAAGCGATGCCGTTTAAGAATGAGTTGCGCCGTTTAATATTGTTCCTAAACTAAACAACGTCGTTTTGTTGTGTTTTGTGAGGTGTACATAGAAAAAAAATTGTAACGGACACACACAAACAAAAAATCGAGACACACGCATAAATTATTAGATCTAAAGTAAGAACATTAAAATGACAATCGTTTCATGCATGTAAGTAACAAATTTTTATTTATTTACTTGCTTGGTCGACGATAGTATAAAAAATTAGGGTTTTCTAACGTCTAAAGTTGAAATTGTTTTAGGGGTTTTGGTCGAGATGATGAGTAGAACACCTAATTATGCCTAACATATATAACATTTAGCCAAAAAGTGTAGTTTGAGGTATTAGAGTTTGTCTTCACTATTAAGATAAAGTTGTTGCATGTTGTACATTTGAGCATTTTTTATAGATCAAAAGTTGTGATACGATTGTTGCACTTGTAAATTTGTAACTTTATCGTATAAGCCAATGTAAAGTTAGGCAAAAAAATTAGTTGTGTTACATGATTGCTGTAAAGATCCCTTAATATATTTTAGGGATTTTTGTTGATTTTGCTAAAAAAATTTTGTCGATAAAACATTTTAATCATAAAACTACATCTTGAATTTGCTAAAATGTCTTTATTTTAGTGAATACTATTTACATTCCCTTCTTTAAAATATAGAAAATAACTTTTTTTCAAATGTAATTTTTTTTTTATTGATCCTGTGTAGTATTCATTGGTTTTATCTATCATTATTCAAACACGTTTATTGAACTAGTGGATATGTAATCTTCCATAGATTTCTTATGGATCCGGTTTGGATCACACTTGCTTGGCTATAATGATTTGGTCATCCGGTGAGTTGTAGTTTTGGTGTGGCAAAACCTAGATGGCAGAAATTTCAACCGTCTTTTGCAGCCAATATGATATACCGATGATGTCACACCCCACCAAGGCGGAAACACGAGGCGTAACATCATGGATATCATCACAACACGATGGCGTCTATATAGAGAATTCTACATGCAATAAATAAGCAAAGTATAGGCACAAAGTGTCATAACAATACCCATAAACTAACCAAATCCAAAAGGCGTCTTTATTGATGAAATGAAAGTTCTCGCCAATAGAAAAGACCCAGCAACATTTATTTCATAATCCAAAGCAATGCAAAATCAAGACAATAATAGCCACCTCTCTTAACCTTAGTATTCTCATGAAGCTTCCCTAAAAATGATGCTTAAAACGTCAACACAACGGTTGGTGAGAGTCATAGGTTTAAGACACTCAAAACAAACCTTTAAATCCAATTACTGTGATAAATAAAACATAACATAGCAGGACATACAACGTACTATCATACAAGCTAACATGCAATCACATCAATCCACATTGAGACGTTCACGCTCAATCCTCACACAAAACATAACAACAATGAGACGATCACGCTCACTCAAACAACTCACAGTAATAAGACGATCACGCTTACTACCAATCAAATCCATAAATGCCATGAGACGATCACGCTCAAGCACAACAATTCATACCATAAAAGCAAGTAGCACATAACATACAATAGTCACGTATAGCCCATGCATAATTTAAATCACATTATCACAGTAACTAAAACATTTCAAAACCTCTTTGCATCATTTTCACCCCAAGAAAACATAAGAAAAAGGGGCTATGAAACTCACCTGATTGCTTTGCAGCTTCCACAAACACTAGCACAAATCTAAACAACAAAACAAACACGTGTTACACGCGACCAAGCCAATTGATTATGTCCATGTAACAATCATATGATGGATGTCTAAGATGTTTAATTACCCTCATGGGTCACCATGACACCATGCCCAACCTTAACCAACATGTTTACACACTTTTCCAATGTTCAACAATTTACCCGAAAACGCAGAATTTTAATGTCACTTTACCATTTTCTAAACCACACCTACTGACCTTTATAAATTTTACCAAAAATCACAGGTTCAATATCATGTGTTTACTATCCCCATGATTTTTCCACTAATTTATTTACACTCTTAAGTGTCCCAAATAAAATCAAACTTTTAACTACTCAGTTTCGGATCTGATCGCACACTAAAAAGTTTGGACCTAAAAACCATACTTAGACTCCAAATCAGAAGCTCTCCTTTGGGGGATTTTTAATAGACACATAGAACTAAACTCCTGTAGGTTGGCTAATCCTAATTCAAATTTTAAGTGGGGGTTTTACACCTCGTAATCTGACCTAAATCTGACCCGAATTTACTGCTTTGACAACTTTTCTCGTAACCAACATTTGAATGACTTCCCGACCTTAAAAACTTTTGAGGCCGGATGTTCTGGAAACTAGACTCTCTGAGCTACATCATAGACACCGGAAACTTGACAAAATCTATTACCATCATCGAGATAACAGCCGAACAACACAACCCTAAATTCTGCCCTAATCTAAATCAAGTTCTAACGCGATCTAAACCCTAACTCTTGCACCATTAAAACCCAAATTAATTTACCACTCATCCTAATTATCTTAATCATCATTAAAGATCATACAAAATCTGAATTTTATGAAAACCCTAGTTCCACCATAATTAATGTTACATGAATTTAAAGAATAACTAATTACAAAGATTAATAAACATACCTAGTTCTTGCTCCTTGATTCTTGATAAAAAAAATCTTTTTTTTTCTTTGGGGAGTAGGTTCGACCGGTTCTAGGGGAGAGGGGAAGGAAAAGTGTTTTAGGTTTTACTTAATCCCATATTTATAACCTTAGAATCCTAATTTGAATCAAACTAGTTTCCTTTTTTTTCTTTCTCTTTTTTTTTCCAAAACCGGCCGAATGGCCCTATATATATATTTTTTATTTTTTTAATTAACTAATTACTTGTATTACCTTAATTTACTACAAAAACCTAAGCTTATTTGCGCATACCTTTTTGCATAAACGCACTTTACTAAACTTTTAAAAATAAATAATTTTCTACAAAAACCTAATCTTTATTTGCGCATACCTTTGTGCATAAACGCACTTTTACTAACACCTTTAAAATAAATAACTTTTCATTTTATTAAAACCTAACTTTCAAAATAGGGAATTTCATTTCTTTCTTTATTATAACCATAACACCTATTGTCATAACCTAAAATCATTTCTAACACTTAAATCTGTATATTATAATACTTACACGATAAATTACTAAAACGCTCAAATCACGAAATCATTTCCTTGTTACCAAAAGTGAATGAAATTAACTCCACAAAATCCAACACAAATCTAATCCCAATGAGACAATCATGCTCAATGGATTGATTACCAAATCTCACATATCCCACATAAACACATATAAACACGTATAAACACAAATAACACATAACCCATACATTGCAACAGATACATAAGTCAACACTAATAGTTTGACTAACTTGCCTAAGTCATGGTTGTCACACTTGAGGATTAGGGAGAAGTTTTTTACACCTTGATAGGTCTTTGGGATGATAGGTGTGTTTAAGAGACTAAGCTGATGAGGTTGAATGACTTGATTACTTTGGGAGAGGAGGAGATTGAGATGAAAGAAGCACAATTGGAGGTGATGGATGGTTGAAGCTATTCTGGTTAATGAAAGGGATGGGTTTATTTTGTTTTGTTGGTCATCTTTTATCTTTGTTTAGTGTTTTGAATGTTTAGGTTGTCTTTGTGGTTTATGTTTATATGAAGTATGGAAGTTGTATGGATCCTTTGTTAATCCAAGTGAAAGTTATGATGTTTATTAAAAGTAATGTGTTTCACCTGTTGTTTCATGTATTTTGATTTTATTTTCTGATTTTTAGCAATTGTTAGTTATGTTTAAAGCATGTTGCTACAATGGTTGGATTATATTCAAAGTGTAAAGTTTGATGCATGTTTTGGAGAGACTTAGCGATTGTTTCGCTGCAATTTCTAATATAGTAATTTTAAGTTCATTTGATAACTTGACCGTTGTTTAGGTTCATTTACACATATAGTAATTTTGAGTTGCCTTGACAGTTAGCTTTGTTTTAAAGGCATACATTTGAAATTGTGTCCAACCTTTAGTCATGTTTATAAAGTTCAAAAGTGGATAGTGGTATGGTATTTGTTACATTTTAGGTTGTGCCTGACTTTTATGCATGGTTATGAAGTTCAGAAGTTGTTAGCGGTGTTTGTTACTAGTTTTGGATTGATTTTCGGTGCCTGGTATGTGTCGAATTAGTATTATCAGGTGTAGGTTTTATATGATTTCTGTTTCTACTCTGTGAAATTGTAGGTTGCATCTTAGATTGTTCATTTAGTTTCTAAGTAATGTGGCTGTGTTTGTGTATACAGGTTGATTAAGCTGCCTGTTATGTGCATTTTTATGAATTTGATGTCTAGGTTACCGTTGTGATTTTGGCGAAGGTGAGGTCATCTTGTCATTTATTCTTTCTTTTGTAAATTGATGGGTTACTTTTGAAACCGGCTTTGCACTATTGTTATCTTTATTTTGCATATGTCTTGTCCTTGATTTTCTTTTTATTTTGATTGTTTATAAATTGATAAAGGAATCTGCGTAGGGCATATAAACACTATATAGGATTTATAGCTTCTGTGCAATAGGTTTTGTACAATTTATGGTAGGCAATGTATAATTTGTATGAGAAGGTAAATAGATGTTCCATTTCTATTATGATGAGTCCAGTTCCCAAACCATTTGCTTGCCATAGCTAGTCAGTTTATAGGGATGGGCAACCCCCCATCCAAAATCCTGGGCCTTCTAGTGCTCTGTTAGTGGAATTTCTGCGGAAAGCCTACATCCCTGAAACGCAATAGTCATGTGATGTAAAGTGATGTGGTAGTTTGTTTAAGCTATGTTTAACCCTCTGTTTTCTAAAAGGATAAATCGAAATTTAGGATTTAGATAAGGATATTGGTAAAGTTTACGTTGTTTGTTAAGATAGGTTGTTGAAAGTCTCCTTGAATACAACGTTTCGGGTACAGTTCTTGAGTTCCTTGTCTGCGTCTTGTATCATTAGGATTTTTAGCCCGGCTGGACTTATCACCCTAGATAGTGCCACGTAAAGTTGACCATGGCTGAACATGGGATTTGGTAAATATAGGCCCACATAGTTAAGCAACTGTCATAGGCTTTTGTTAATGATTATTGTGTAGCATGGTTTGACTGGGAACTGTCTCCGTTTTAGTACGAAAGGCCATTTTGATTAAGCTGATGTGAGTATGATCCTGTGTATGACCACCTCATCGCCAATATGTGAGCCAGTTAGGATTTTTGCATGAATAAAAAAGTAAGCAAGATTAGTGATGATTAATCTTGTTCCATTGCATAGTTTGTGGCTTGGATTCAGATTTTGTAAGAGCATGATGGGTAGTTCTTTTTAAGCACAACTCATGTGGTGGCATACCGAGAAAATTTAAGGAATTTAAGAACTCGACAGTGTATAGTTGATGCTAGTCTATATTTTCCGTCGAGGCCTTACAAATTTCATATGCACTATTATAGGTGACAGTTTCGCCTGATAATTTTTTAAACATAAATTCCTTTATTGTGTCGGCATCTTCATTCCTTGGTGTTAGAATTGCCCTCTCCTTTAGGTATTCGTCGTTAGTCTGCCTTGAAGTAAAATCAAGATATGTTTCCTCGATAATTTGCCGAATAGGACAATCCCATGTTTTTATCAAGAACATTTCTGGAATGTCAATCCATGTTGGCTCATCTTCCCCTTCTTTTAGTTTTTGCTGGTAAAGTGCCATCACCCACAACCAAAAACCATTGGTTGAATTCTTGTTTTGATTTCCGGTATCATTCTTCTCCGTTTGGAGACTTATTCATTGACCCTCATGCTGCGCGTAAGTGTGAAAACTGTGTCCAAACTGTATTTTGATATATAACTCTATTTTGTGTAGTTTGTCTTAAATGGTTTTCACTTTTTGTTTTAGTAACAAGTGTTTTGATAAAAGGATTTTGGCAACTGACAAGCTTTGGTAATATGTTCAAATAAGTTTTGAGTCTTTGGTGTGCAAAGTTGTTTTTGTTTCAGGCACACATGGTCCATAAAGTAAACTATTTTCAGGGTTTGGGTGTTGGTTAACCACCACACAACAAATGGTGTTCAACTCACCATGTCTCACAGACAAGAAAGAGTTGATTCACCATGAGGGTACGGCTCTGGTGTGACTCTCAAATCCGTTGATAGCTTTAATAGTTTGCTCAAAACTATAGGGTCTTTAACTCACCCATGCTTCATTTGCTGAGAGTTGAAATGGTTATCAATTCACCATGGATAATGCCCTTATTGGGAACCAAAGGATTGGCTAGTCCTGAGCAAACGGCTACAGGTAAAGACATATAAAATCCGTTTATGGCTGTGATGATTTGCCAAAAATCATTAGGGTATTCCAATTCACCAATGATTCATGTTCTAAGAGTTGGACTGGTTACTAATTCACCAGGGTGATGTCATGATTCCACCAAAGGATTAGCTAGCCCAAGAGTGAGTAGCTACTTGGTAAAGGCTTATCAAATCTACTCATGTTGCTGCGGTGGTTCCAAAGTCTGTTGCTGGTTCAAGATTTCCTGAAGGTTCTTCAATGTTGCTGACTTTTGATGTTCAAGTTCAACAAGGCTACGAAGACTGCAAACTATATGGTTCTTGAAGGTGTTCTTATGAAAAATAAAGATGCTGCTTCCTCTAGAGACATTCAGCTGATATGTGCAGAATTTTCAAGTATTCAAGTCAAGACTCAAGCAGATTGGATGTTGCTGCAAAGTTCATATTTCAATCCTCAAGGTTCAAGACTGAAGATCTATCTAGAAACTGGAAATTAACATAGTCAAATTCCAGTTTAGGGGAGGATTGTTAGGAATAATTGTAATACTTAGTTTCTACTAGTAGGTATGTAGTTCCTACTGGTAGAGTAGTAGTTCCTACTGGCAGGTATGTAGTTCCTGCTGGTAAGGTTATTATCATAGTTAGTCCTGGTAGGCTAAGTCTAGTTCCTACTGGTAGAGTACTTAGTCCTGGTAGAGTCAAATAGTTATTCCAGGATAAGGTTTTAGTTAGTTAGAGATGAGGATATGCATGAGCTAAATTAGGAAGAGTCATGCATATTATTCTCACGTGTTTTTAGTAGATGCCGATTAGGGTTTCACCACTACAAAAAGAACCCACGGCTTAGGGAAATAAACAGATCCAGAAAACACAATTCTCCTTGTTCGTTAATAGAAATCCATAGAAGGATCTTTTAGTTTTTATCAGTCCTGTTCTTCTTATTAGTTGTGTCTATATTCCGCGTAGACATTAGCTTTTCTAAGCAAGAGTCTCTCTTGTGTTTAGCTTGTGATTACATAGGCTATTCACCATCCTTAACAGGCAGTAAAGATCTATCTAGAGTGGGATCCAACAAGTGGTATCAGAGCTTGTTGAGAGTCTCTCATAAGAAGAATATTCCTAGATCTAAGATCCTTATAAACCTCACAACCAAACACCTCTCTACACCTTTAAAATGGCAGGATCTGACAATGAAAGCGATGATGCTAGTGTTCATAGTGAAGCCACCATTGCTCAACAACAACAAAACATTCAACCTCAAATCATTACCACTGTCTCAAACAACAATGCAAAGTTTCCTTATTTGAAGAAGGATGAGTATGAGGTCTGGGCTATGAAGATGGAATACTGGATCACAAACAATGATATGAATATCTGGAAGGTGATTCAAAATGGCAACAGCTTGAAAAGGACTGGAAGAGATCGTGATGGAAGGGTCATTATTCTTCCCCCAACGACTGCAGATGAACACATTGCTGTTCAGAGGGAATCAAAGGCAAGAACTACCTTGCTTCAGTCTATTCCTGATGATCATGTGGTTGATTTCCATTATATGGATGATGCAAGGGATATATGGAATGCAGTCAAAGCTAGGTTTGGTGGAAATGCCAAATCCAAGAAGATAAGAAAGTCTATGCTGAAGAAAGAATTTTCAGAGTTCAGAATTAGTGAAGCAGAGGGATTGCACAAAGGGTATGACAGGATACAGAAGGTTCTAAGTCAGCTTAACCAACTTAAGGCTAAGCCAGAGGATGAAGATATTAATCTCAAGTTTCTAAGAGCTTTGCCTTCATCATGGTCTCAGGTAGCTTTAACTTTGAAAACCAAAGGTGGACTTGAACTTTTTTCTTTTGATGATTTGTACTACAAGTTAAAGACTCTTGAGGTAGATGTCAAAGGATACTCTACTTTTTTCCTCAAGCCAATCTGCAGGTCTAAGCCATTCTGCATTTGTTAGTACCACCAGTGCTAGCAAAAAGATGTCATATGCAGATAGTCCAAGCTATTCTTTATCTACCTACACTGCTCTATCAAACTCTAAGACTGGGTCTTACAGATCTGGTAATGTAATTAAAGATGTTCTTCAATCTTTCCCGATGTGAACTATACTCAATCGCGAGATATAAACCAAAACTCAAACCACCCGAAAACTGCTTATGCACGTGACGTACTACTTTGATGATCAAAGGGTAGTTACAAAGAAACTTGTTGTATGAATATGAGTAACGTGTATGGTCACTAGTGAGTGTAAGTCTAAACATAGTTGAAGGTTGCCATACTCTTAGGTAGTTTTGGTTGTGAGTTAGCTGTTGTGAGGGAATTATGAAGAAAGATTGTGGTAACTGGTGGATGTAAGGTAAAACAAACTTTAAAAGATTAGGAAGGAGGATAGGTTTTATTTTGCAAATGAGTGTGTGTGTGAAGTGTTTAACTTATGTCTTCTATATATTGTGCAAGAGTTTAGCAATACCATTTTGAGAAACCATCAAAGGGTAAAATCATGGGACGGTTTGTGCTAGGTTTAGGAGTATGGTTTTGTAGTTATTATATTACTAGACTTGTAAGAAAAGTATGATGAAAGGTGTAAGAAGCATGGTAACATGTAAGAGTGAGTTGATATAACATTAGGCATGCACTTTGTCTTCTTTTCTTTCCCTAATTTTAGTTTTCGAACACATTGCATGCTTAGGAGACAAGTTTGAATGATTTTGAAGGCTGAATAAACATGTTCTTACTTTAGGTTTTACACATTGGATCAAGGTTATAAGTTGTTATTAGCAAGTGGGATGTTTAGTTTTTTATTTGAGATTGATGTTTGTGATGCATATACACGGCTAGAATGTATATTGTGTATAAGTTTGTAATATTTTTGAGTATTGGGTATAATGATGGGTATTTGTTGAAGTATAGATGGATATAATGGTTTACTTGTATGCAAAAAGGTTTTCAAAATGTGAAACGTATGCGTTTTACGTGACGTATAAAAATAAAATATGAAAAATAAATTATTATTTTCGTAAAAATTTTATAACACTTGTTTGACGTAAACTTTTATTTGTTTGATGTCCGTTTACATTGATTGTTGATTTTTAGTTTACGCGATTTAACTAAACGATGAAAATTTAAAGTGAACGCGTAAAAGTTTAAAATAAATTGTTGGATATTTATTGACGTAAAATGATGTGAAAATGCGGATTGTTACAGTTATTGTGGTCCGGATTATTTTCTACTTATAAGTATATGCTTATATATGTAAATGGACCTTGATTTTGGACTTGGATAGTATTTTGGACTTATAAATATCTTAATGGATCCTTGTTGGGCCTTAAAGCCCAATAAGCGATATTTAGTCGTTATGAGAGTTTTGACGGACTTTTGGAAGTGAAAATGTGTTTACGAAGTGATATTGAATGATATTTTGGAAAAACGTTTTAGTAAACGTTAAAGATTGAGATTTTGGAGTTTTGTCGAAAAGTGTCGAATTTATGAAAAGTGTTGAAAATAAGGTTTAAAACCTTTAAAACGTTGTATGTGCGTACGGGTCATGTCGAAATTTCCTAAAAACATGATTTTTGATTTTAAATAATAAAATATTATTTAATTATTTTATTTATTTAATAAATTCACTAAAAGACGAAAAATGTAATTTTTCTCGAAACTTCTCTAATGTGTTTATTATGAGTAAACGTTTCATTTTCAACCGTATTATGATTATTTTGAAGTGACTAAGGTTATCGAATGGACTTGTCGAGATATATTTATAATTATTAATTTATATATTTATTTATAATACCTTATCTATTTTTCTCTAAATAGTATAGTATGTATTATCGAGTAATGGGATTTGATTTGATTGTTTGGGGATATGTCGTCACCATCACACACTAAATTATTTTAGGTAATTGTACAAACGCTCTGTATCCTAAATATTTGCATCAAACGTGAAGATTGTTTTGGAATTTGATGATTAAATTGGGACATTAACTGGACTAGATCGTGTGCGGGCGTCGTTGCATTTGCTTGTGTGATTGAGATTTGGTTGCTAAAGACTTGCTTGAGGTGAGTTCTCGTAGCCCCACTTTTTACTGTTTTTTCGTTGGGGGAAAATGATACTCAATCTGTAGTTTTGAATATTTTGAATGATCTGTGCGAAATGATGGTTTTTGTTTTGGGGACAAGATATATGCTTATGACTGCTATGTGAATATTATGTGTTGTATGATTGTTTGGAGCGGATGGGTACGCCTACCCAGTATTTGTGTGATTATTGGAGCGGATGGGTACGCCTACCCAGGTTTGTGTGTGGTCCTGCCCTAATTTTAGTGCTCCAGTTGGTAGGCCCTTTAGTGCTGTAAGTGTATATGTTATTGATTAGCGGTGATGCTAAGGTTGTTTGCATATATTCACTGTCATATAGCACTATTGTCCACTGTTGAAATATTGGCACAGCTTTTGGGTTTAAGGTCAAACCTACGAGCTCACCAACATTATTGTTGACGTTTTCGAGTATCATTTTCAGGTGAAGTGAAAGAAGAATAGTTTGGTGATTGTGTTAGCAGACTTAGAAGTATCCCGTGGGAAATTTCATGTGAAGGCTTGCTTGCTTGTCGTTTGATTCTAGTAGTTGGATGTTTTGGATTAAGTTTGGATTATGGACCTCTGTGAGGGCATTTCAATAATTCTAAGATATTATGAATTTTAGTTGCGATTTTAGACATCACTCGAGGTTGTTTAAGGTTGATGGTCTTCATAGCACTTGAAGTTTATGCATTGTAGTTTTTTCTATTTTGTATCTTGTGTTATGATTGATAATTATGTTGCATTCCCAAGTTTATGCCATTGTCAGGGTGTAATAGATTGGTAATCAGAGCCAAGGTTATAGATAACTAGGTGGATTGGCCTAGACTATAACCTAAGATCCGTCGTTTAGTTGCGTATTGGTATATGCTTAATTACACATACCTTTTACCTTTAATATGAGTAAAATACCAAAAATCGGACTAAAATGCCAAAAATTATATGCTTGTTGCTAATTGTGTTGTGCAGGAAAGGATAACAAGAAAAGGACGAAAAACAAAGCCAATACGACAAAAACCGGATCGGTAATGGAAGAAGACTGTGAGAGACAAACCAATCAAAGCCGGGAATGTCAATCAAAGTCAAAAAGTCAACAGAAAAAGTCCTGGTCAAAGTCAAAGTCAACCACAAGTCAACCCCGAGGTTCAAAGTCAAAAAAAAATATAATTTCAGGCGACTGAATTGTAATCCCTTATCTTATATATAAAGAAGAAAAGAAAAAAGAAAAGGAAGAGAAGGGCTGATTTTTGCAATTTGCTCAACTAGTGTCTAGTGGGGGGGCAAAAAACTGCCAATCCCTTAACTTGTACACCACAAGGGACTTATGGGTTTGTTTACGCTAAGAGTTTTATAATCTTGGGGATGTTTTGCCAAGTACCAAAAGTTATATAACCAAGGGTACGAATTGATGCAAGTACACAAGTAACCTAGAGGGACATTTTTGTCCAGTTCTAAACTTACACTCTGTTTCAATCCCAACTTCTTTTCCGGCATTCCTTTTCCTCCCAAACAATCTCAGGTGTTGTTTAACCACGTTTTACCCATGTACCTTCACCACCTCCATGGATAATCTAATTTCCCCCTACTCCACCACCCTTTTCCAAGCAACAAATGTCCAAACGTGGCAATCCCACACTCCCAAGACATATTTCGACGGCCTAAGATTGATGTTGAAGATTGAAGGGGCCAAGAATTAGAGTATAAACTCTCACAAGTACTAACACACCTGTGTTTGTGGTCTACAAAACATGCACAACAAGAAGAAAGAGAAAAAAAGAAGGACATAGTTGTATATTTGGCCTTTAAAGCCTTGTAAGCCATTGTGGCAAATATTGAGTTTTAATTCAGTTTTTAATTAAGTTTTTATGTCATTTTTATTGTAGTTTAAAGTATTTTTAAGTTATTTTTGATTTTGTAATTTTAAGTTTAATGAAAAATAAGCTCTTTTTACTCAATAAGCTTCATAAGCTCATTAGAGCTTATTCTTGTTAAATTAAGCTATAATTCTAAGTTTATACACTAGTTATTAGCCCTTAAATTACTGTTTTCATTTGATTTTAAGTGATAAATAGTTATGAAATTCACTTTGGAGGCTATTTGGAGTAATAAGCTCCCAAGAGCTTATTGAGCTTTTAAGCTCAGGTTTAGAGGCTAAGGGGCCATTAGGACAGGCTTTTTAGGCCACTCACTCAGAAAGAGTGGCCTTGGTTCTGAAACTTCAAAAATCCAAGGTTTCATTTCTAAATTCTTACTTAGCTTACTTTTTAGCTTAAACCTTTAGCTATTTGCTTTCTATCTTTGTAAACACATTAGTTCTAGGGTTTTTATTTGGTGTTGTAAGTTTTTGTTGCATAATTTTATGCTACATAGCTTATCTATCAAAAACTGTCATTAAGTGAGTGTATAAGCTAGTAGAGAAACTAGCTTATTTTTCTTAATAAGCTAGGACTTTTAGTTTTAAAATAGTTTAAATAGGTCAAAATAAGTAGAAGTAGATAAAAGGTTTTTAAAGTTTTAGTTTAAAAATGGATTTTAAACCCATTTTGGTTTGACAGTTTTTAAGTAAAGGGGTGTTTGGCATAAGCCTTAAAGTGGGTCAAAACAGGTTTTGGCATGGGTTATGGCCATGAGGTTGGTTTTAGCTTAAGTTGTTAAGCTCACATAAGCTGTTTTTAAAAGTTCTTCAGTTTTTAAATTGCTTTACAAAGTTTTTTAAATCCATTTTTATAACTGTGGGATTTTTAAGTAACCCACAAGTGCTTATTTGATTAAGCACTTGTGGTTTAAGTTTAAGGTTCAAAAGAGTGTGTTTAGTGTGTCTAAACAAGGCTGTTAAAAAGCCTTTGGTCTTTTGACTTTGGTGAGTCAAAACCACCAAGTTTCTTTTGTCACAGTTTGTAAAAATCCAAACTCCTTTTTCACTTCCAAAAATAAGCAAGTAAAAATGGTTTTCCAAAGCTCAAAATTGGTGCACAAGCCCCTTGGCTATAGCACTCAATCTGTTTGAGCTTATTTGTGCTTTTAGAGCTTATTTGACAGCTTAAAATAAGCTGTCAAATAAGCCCTTGAGATTTGCCTTAAAGCTCCCCTGGTGCAAAGGGGGAACTTTAGGCTTATTGTTCTCAGCCTTTAAGCCAACTTAATCCCAAGCTTTTGGCTTATTTTAAGAGCCTATAAGCTCCTAGATAAGACCTCAAAGTTTCAGGCCTTAGGAAGCTTATTAGCTAGCTTATTTTCAAGCCCAAACATGCCCTTTGGCTGTTTTTGAATCCCTTAGGCTGAGGGATTGCTTAATTTTTGATTTTAGCTTATTGAGCTTATCCCATAAGCTCAAATTGTGTCCTAGTAGCTTTTAGGTTAAGTTAGATAGTTTAGTTTGCTTATTTCCTTTTTTCTAGCTTATTTGTCCTAGCTTTAAGCATTTTAGCCTCTTTAAGCTTCATTTAAGCTTTTCTGGCTAAATAAGCTTCCCACAGCTTATTGGGCCTTAAGCCTTTAGACTTTTAAGCTTATTTAAGTTAGTTTAGCCCATCTCAGCTTAATTTAGTTCTTGCCTTAGCTTAATTCGACCTCAAGTCCAATAAGATCTTAGCATTTTTTGCCTTTTAAAATCCAAATAAGCATTTGTGTCAAGTTCAAGCTTATTTTTAAGCTTATTTAGTGTTTTCAGCAAAAAGGCTCTAGTGACAAAGTTGTTAAAAAAAATAATAAAAGGCCCCACACGAGCTTAACAACTTTTGCTTCTTTTGAAGTTTTCAAATAAATAAAAAAGGGAAGACACTTGGTCGGGGTGAAGCAAGACTCGAAACCTGGGACAAGCGACATACCCTTTTTACACAACACACTCTACCACTGCGCCCTTGGGTCTTTTTCGTTATAGACCCAAGGTGCTTGGTATTTATATACATTTTGGCTCCATAAGCCAATAAGCTGTAAAAGCTTATTTTCGGGGCTTATTGAATAAGCTGTGTTGTGTTTGTTATTTTTCGTAGGTACTTTATAAAGCCTAGTATTTTTAGAAAAAATTTCAGAATTTTTAGTAATCATTTACTATTTTTTATAATTTAATTTAGTTAAAAGTTTATTTAATTCATAAAAAATACAAAAATTATCAAAAAAATATTTTGCTTTTTTTTTTTAGTAAAATTTTATATTTACCATCTAGTTTGTAGAAAAAATATAAAAGATTTCGTTTAGGAGTCATTTTTACAACTTTTTACTTTTTATAAGCCTCGGTCCGGGTACGGGATTGTGTTTTTGACTCGTTTTTGGTCAAACGAACTTCGTTTTCGGTATAGTCTTGAGATCATTAGTCGTTATTTGGTCCATTAGAGTAGTTTAGAAGCAAAAATTTCTTCGTAGGCTTATTTTTAAAGATTTTAGGTTTTCCCCCTTTTGTCCGGTATTCGGGCTTTCGTTTTCTAGTTTAATTTCGTAATTTCTAGGTTTTTCTTAAACGTTTTAGTCCGTTATTATCTAATTTGACTTTTTTCAACTTCCAAAACTCATTCCTTCTTCAAATCAAATCTGTCGATCGTCTATCGATTTACCATGCAGCCTCGTTGGGGATTTTCGACCCGGGAAAGCTATATACTACTTCTTCTGGGTATCATGAACTTGTTGTTATTTTACACTTTATTTATATTTTATATTTTAATATATATTATATATATATTTACGTGTGAATCCAGCCAGTCAATTTTTGGCGCCGTTGCCGGGGAGGCTGTGCAAACGTTTATCGTTACGTTGAACCATACTGTTTTTGAATAGTGAATATTTTCTTTTATTATAAAAATATAAAAAGTACAAAAATATTTTTATTTCTTTTGTATAATTATCAGATCAAAAACCAAAGAAAAAACCAAAAAACATAAAAACATTGTCCATATATAAAAAGACAAATAAAATATCACAAATGTAAAATCAAAATATAATATTCTCATGAGGTATTATCATAATAAGTTCCGGTGAACTTGTTGGTTCCCAATTCGAACAAAAAATAAAAAAGATTTAAATAAACTTGCCTTTTGTGTCTCTTACGACGTACGGGCTCACCTTGAAAAGTTAAACAAACTATAAAGTGGGTATAAGGAGGGTTGTTCCTAAGAACTACGACCCGAAAGGAGAAATAAGCTTCGCGCTATTCCTACTCCTCCGCTCACCTGTGAGTTTATCTTTTTGAGAGCTACCGTGAAGTAAGCTTGATTATCTGGTTTAAGTTGTCTTGATCTCATTGTCCGTTTTTTAAATCATATTGTGAATTAATCTTTGAAAAACCAAATAAATTAGTGTAAAATTTTCTTTTTGTATTTCTATTTTGTGGCTTGCGCATCGTTCTCAAGCCCGTAGACGTCGACAACCACAAGTTCGTCAAACTTCTGTTGAATCATCTAATCTTGAGAAACCTGATAATCCTCCCATAGTTACGATGGCTGATAATCGTACTATGGCGCAATTGCTCGAAGACACCACCGAGGTTACGAGGAATGCGATAGTTATTCCTGAAATCACCGCGAATAACTTTGAGATCAAGCATGTCTTCTTAATCTTGTCAAAACAAGCAATTTTTTGGCCAATGATAAAGAAGACCACATGCTCAAATCCGTTTATTTCAACAAGATACTTCTACGATGAAGATTCCGAAGTACCAAATTCATCGGTTAAGCTTATGCTTTTCTCGTTTTCTCTCGATAGGGGCAGCCCGGATTTGGCAGGAAAAAGAACCCCCTCGGACGATTGAAACAGGATGATCTTGTTTCGAAATTCTTAACAAATTCTTCCTCCCTCTAAAGACAAATTCTCAGAAATGAAATCACGAGATTTCAGCAAAAATTTGATGAGACGTTTTTATGAGGCTTGGGACTCTGTTTCATTGGATCTTTTAAGGGGATGCCCCTCATATGGGTTTTCAGAATTGCATCAACTCGATAATTCTATAAGCCCTAAACTCAAATGATCAAGATTCATTGAAACTCTGCTGACTGGGTGGTAACTTTTAGACAAAATGCTCGAGAATGTTTAAAAATCATCGAGAGCAAGTCTAAAGTACGTCTTCAGTCAAGGAAACAAGCTGTTGTAGCTAAATATGAGTACAAGCACTTGTCCACCAAGCAGTCTCATGGATGTTGCTGAACTCAAAGACATGGTTGGGCATTAATCTCCGATAGAAGAACCAAACCCCAGCTTCCGCCCCCCGTTATAAAAAGCGGTTGAACCAAAGTTGTGTAACTTGTGGGGTGAGGTCATTCTTATCAAAAAACTGTCCAGCCACTAACAGCAACATTTACCATGACAATATCCAAGAGTATGTGTCCCAGGCCGCTGCGGCCAATTTCAACCAATTATTTGGTTATCGACTCCGATTGTCTCAAACCAAACATCTACCTTCCATTTTAATCCTCCCTATCATAACCTCATTCAACACTTCAAACACACACTACAAAACCCTCCAAACCTATAACTAATATATCGTGTCACTACCAAGTGTAATCCCACTACTCTCACACACAATCGCCCCCCCATCCATGCGTCAATCCACTCCCCCATTCCCCTACTTCATACATGCCCCATATCCTAAGATGCCCAAAATTATCATGTCCAGCCCTCTATTGTCTAAGTCTACCCCCATGCTCACAATTAAATATTACTCGCACATGTCTACCCCTCACTGTTTATCAGATAGAGAGATATAGTGATATAGAATACCTAACAATATATATATACTAATCCGTTCAGTAGTCCTCCACACCACAATCCTTGTCTCCCATATGAGATACCTCCTCTCAATAACTGTACTAATGTCATAACTCAATTGAGACCAGAGTGACAGAATACTCATGTATGTCTCCTATGTCTATTATATTAACCCTCTAAACGCCTACCTATGTCATATACGCCTTACCCCCCCACCCCCAAGAGAACCCGCCTCCCCCCTCAACTCCTTTCAGACCTCAACTCTACAACAAAAACTCTACTTGATCTGCCGTCATATTGACTCTATCTGATGTCCTATATTATATATGTTTACCGATGTGAAATTCTCAATACATATAAATATAACACATCAATATCCCTCTCAAAATCCTAACACCCCCTGACAACGTCTCACCTCCCTGTCAACACATCTAACCTACCTCCCACACATCTCTACATAGACTAGAGATATAAGAGATTACCAGATTCAATAACAACTCCCCCACAGTTCCTGAATAAGTATCACATGTTAAGTGCAGAACTCTCAACAGTCTCCACTCAAATCCATCTGTCTCTGAACCACTCTGTAAACATACTAAAACAAACATAACACAGTATGATTATCAGTGTGTGTGCTCTGAGTCATGATATCACATAGTACACTCCTCTAGGATCCCTCTGTACTATGTCTATCAGTAGATCAATACCCAGATGTGATCCATCCCAAAATACTGATATAGAAACTAAGAACCCACCAAGAGACTCTGTCCCCCATAATCTACAAAGATAATTTACATCCCCCAGAGATCATGACAAAATCCTTAGATCAGATACTCATCATAATACGCAAACTTAAAAGAGCCCTACAAAAGTTGTGTCACGATGGTGAACTCCACTACTAGACTTACGTCTAGTGAATATACAAATGTGCACAATCAGTACTGAAATCTTAATTGCACGCAAACGACACAGTGCCTCTATATGCGCAGTGTTGAGCAGTCTCCCAAGTATCCTCTCCCCCAATATAATATCATCGCCATCCCCAATTCAACGTCGTGTTCACTCTAATCCCCACTCACTATCTACATCCCTACACCAGTGACCATAAACTGAAAAATTACAATACACTAGAAAACAACCATCATCACAACTTGACCATCAATAGTCTGTGTCTCTAAATATATGTATGCTGTGAATGTAATCTCATTGTGTATTGAGAACATATTAAGAACTCTATCCTCGCTCCTCTGTATACAGAACCCCTATGTAGCCCCTCATACCACACCCTAATAATAACCCTATAATCCCCCCCTCTCACACCCCGCGTAGCAATGAACATCTCTTCTCTCTACACCAAATAACAAATAGTACGTATACCCACCCTTATACATCCTCCATCACGCATAGTTATATATACAAATCCTGAGTGTGCCCTGTGACTCAAAACTGTAACCTCAAATTCCTCTTGAACATATAATCGCATGTGTAATATCGTATATAAGATGTCCAAACAAGACTAACTATAAACATAATGCTCGTCCTCTTCCCCCCCCCCCCCGCATTCACAAGCCCTGAGACCCCAGATCTAGCAATCGTTTATAGACTTCAATCTAATGTCCATTATATAAAATTGAGTTCATGATTATTTTGAATCTGGATATAAGCTGGCTCACTCATTGAGCAAGCCGGTTACATATCTGTGTGTCACCCATTGTTGTGTGTAATCAAACTTAGCGCCTGCCCCTAACTGAAATGTAGCATATATGATATCGAGATACCCGTACATTCGTGGTACTGCCCGTGACAGCCCCCACGCTCCCCCCCTATACTAGACTGTCTAAGAGTTACTCGATGTATTCAGACCTGATTGAAGCAGTAGCTTAGTGGGCAGGATTGATCAGGATTGCTTGTCTCCAGTATAGCTGAATATAAACAGATACCGCTCTCGCTGAATCCAGAACAGGAGCTGGCTCCACGCAGAGCTCCGCGTCATACGGGCTTGCTAGCACACAGACGCTTGAGCAACTAGCCATCCAAATATAGACACTACCTAAACATACCGATACATCATACCCCCTCTTACACTAATCTTCCTTTTGCGGTCTTTCTACAACTCGATTGTTCTACTTCAACAAATGGGTTTTAACGGACAATGAGATAAAGACTCACTTATAAACCAGATAATCAGATTACTTCACGTAGCTCTCAAAAAGATAATAACTCACAGGTGAGCGGAGAGTAGGGAATAGAGCGAAGTTATTTATGCACCCTTTCGGGTCGTAGTTCTTAGGAACAACCCTCCTCCATCTAATACCTCATTATAGTTGTTCTCAATTTTATCTAAAGGTTGTGCGATGTACGCGCGTGGTGCTGTCGTTATTGTCTGAGATATATTGAAGAATGCGATCATTTATTTATTGTTGTTATTGTTTGTTCGTGTTAAATTGAGAATGTCTACTCTAAGTAGATGAAGTCGCCGAACCACGCACTAAAGAGGACTAGCGTAGATAAGGCATAGTAATTCGTTAAAAATCTGTCTCTGCTCTATCGGAAAATGTAGTCGAGAGTCCACAACAAGTCGTCTTCGTGAATCATAATATGTATAATTGTGTATCTCGTCCGTTAAAGATGTTCAGGGCAGTGATTCTCGTTTTTTTATATCTGCAATGCGCGCTTCTCGCTCTGGAATATCGGGCTCTAGTGCTAACGGATGTAAGTATTCTATACTCTTCACTTATTCATAACATGATGACTCAAATCCATTAGCTTAAGTGTGCAACTTGAGTCAGTTAGTTGTTCGCATAAACTCAACAGCAGGTATCTTTCTCCCCGATTTCGTTAATCGCCTTGTTAATTATTGACCCCTGCTGCCTAGATAGTTGGATAACAATTGATTAGATATTGATGTAATGTTAGGTGGATGAGATCTCTTATTATTGTTTTGGTTTTTTTTATTTTTGTATAGTGTGTGTGATTGTCACTAAGTGAGAAGTTAGAGCAAATAGATTATGTCTGAGTGTGTTCATACCTCTCTGTTATATTATATTTTATATATATTGAATATAGATATAACGATTCTCTATGATTCATAAATGATCACGCTGGATCGATCAGATGTTTTCAACGGATCAGTGTAGAATGATAGAATATCGGTTGGCACAGCTCGCGCTCTCCTGAAACCATACGGATGTGGCACCGAATCATTTAATTTGACCTAGTCAGCAGCATTCACACCGTTAAATTATATTATATAAGTCTATGTATATTAATGAGCTTGTGAATGAATGAGTAGTAACATAAGCCTAAGTTTATAATGTAGAACTAAAGATAACTGCTGTCAAACGACTGTCTAAAAGAGATAACGTAGTGTATATTATCAATTTAGACGAACTTTTATTACTCACTCTCTCTCTCTCGAAGTATTCCGGATCATCTCTAGTCTTCAGTTCCAATCCTAAACGTGTCTCTGAAAAGTCTCGCGCCGCCGATATCGTATACGATCAGTCCAAGATTTGAGTTATATAGGAAAGGAATGGAGAATATAGATGTGAGATTTTGATAAGTAGAATATAGTTATAAGATAAACTCAACCTCTGACAGTGTTGTGTGTGCTTTATCCACCCCCCCCCCCCCAGCCCCCCCCCCCCCCACACCCAACTAGTAAGATCATATCGATATAAATATGTACTACTGTTAAAAACGATTATTAGAGCACGTGTCTCCCGCGTACAAGACTAAGATGGTTGTCAACCATAACTCTCATAAAATCTTCATGATAATAAATGTGAGAACTGAGTGTATTGAAGTGAAATAGTTGCAGTGTCTTTCTCAAGAGACATAGCGTGCTTAAGTTGACCAAGTTGAACTGATAGAATGGAAAAAGGACTATGTACTGAAACAACCTCTAACGCTGATATTCGACTTTCGGACTCCTCAAGAACTGTAACTGAGTCAAGAACTCGAATAGACAGAACCCGAGCACCCAAGGACTCAGTACGACGGATGTAGAATGAGTAAGCTTAAACAAGTCGACTGTGAGAATCGCTCACTCCTTACTGAGAAGTGTATTCGATATCATTCAGTCCTCCTGTCTACAACTACGATCGTACAACCCTATTACAGCGCACACATTTTCTGTGTTAAACATATATAGTAGCTAGAATGAATATATTTCTTATATTGGATCTCATATTATCTTCGTTTTAGTTGAGGTTCTCTGTGAACTTGTGAAAGAATGTAAATTCATTGATGTTTGCTCAAGATAATATTAGTAATTATCATATATAACTATAGTAAACTTAAGCTTAGAAAGAGACTGTCTACTCTAATACGCATACTAGAAACGATGTTTTCCTAGGAATATACGATGTGGCATGAATACTGTAGTGTCACAGATTACTACAGTAACGTGATAAATGACGGAAAAGATAACAACACTATAGAAATAAAAGATATATATATAGATATATATATATATACCTTTGTGTAGTACGTTATGTTGGACTAAAGTCAACTGCTAGACTATAAGAAGAGAAAAGAGACTGCTACTCTTGTGTTACCCTCACCTTGGGTGTTCGTGATGTATAAGCTGAGTTAGATAGATCATCTCTAGATTGTGACGGTTGCGCGCGTCGCCAACTGGCGACCTTGTTGCAACTCACAATATCTAGAAAAAAAGTAAAATGAGACATTGCGCAATCTCATTGTTCTTAATAAGAAATGTTCTGGTATTTATATAAAATAACTATTATAGTACAATAACGTAAAATATATGCAAAAAGGGATGCAAAGCACTATTATATATAATATATATAATTAATATATATATATATCATATATATATATATATTATGTGTGTGTGGTGAGTGTGTGTGTTGTGTGTGTGTGTGTGTGTTAGTGTTGGGTTGAAGTAAGCACTTAATGTAACAAGTCATATAAGCAAGTAGCACGTAGTGTGTATGCACTATGAAATGTTTGATGTGATGAATGTTTATTAAAAAGGTTATAGTCTAGTTAACCCATGCAAACCTAGTTTCTCTCTATAGCCCGTGCTCTGATACCAATCTAGTAACACCCCAAAAATGTGTGCCAGCGGAAATATGTCCTTGTATTAATGATACTTCAACAAAACTCAAAATCTCCCTCTCCCCTCCCAACACATACACTTAAGTCCCATAAACAGTACTTTTATAAAAACACTTGCTAAAACAATATACCAACAAAATCCACCAATACCCTCTCAATACATCAAAACAACTAATATATTAATCTATTTACATATACTGTCAAACTTTACATCAAATAAACCAATTAATACACCATAATCACTCTACCATATAATCCCTAATCAACTAATTCACCTTGATGATATATACATTCTCACCCTTTTACCCCAACAATAATATATCTACAACTCAAAATCTCTCGCAACAAATCTCACCCATAATCCCACCCCCCCTCTAAACACCCTACATCAATACCCAAACAAACCCATAACAAAAATACACCCCAATACCTGAATTCCCTAATTCCTCCTATAACACCCCTAAATCACATAAAAAATAAAAACACACCCCACCCCACAAAGATCGCTGTTTACATATATGCATTCCTCCTACATTTCTGACGTACAACCATCGAACCACCCCCATCCACCCGTAACCACTTCCCACACCTCGTAACCGTTAGCAACTGTAGTACCTTCGCTCACACTACACTTACCCGCATCCCGACAGTGACTGCACGTTACGTACAAGTGTTTTTGTTTTTTTTGACCAACAACCCCACGCCCATCCCACCCTCTTGTTACCCCGCATCCCGTCCGCCCCCCCCCCCCCCGTGCCCAACCCCCCCCTCACCTCCCGCCCTCCCACCTCCACCGCCCCCCCCACGCCTTCCCCTCCTCGCTATTGAACACCACCCCCACCCCTCACCCACTCACCCTTTAACAACATACCATTCGATGTTACTGTGGTCATACAGATAGAGATGTTAGTATCGCAGTATTGTTGAAAAGGTCAACACATCAATCCTCGCGTAAAGTCCTCTTTGCGCGCATGTGGCAGGCTCGCCAGTATTATCTGCTGAATGTCAGAAGGTGACCCACACTGTCTCTAAGATTTGTGTGTCAGTCTATGATAGAGCAGACACCTTGTGATAGAACCAGTACTTGTAATACAGAACTTAAATAGTCTAAAGCCTTAAGGGCCCATATATAGTGTGGGAAGCTAGATTTTAGCCAGCCTCCTAAGCTTAAAGTTGAATACGCGTGTATAATGGCTAATAAGCTTTAAATCTAGGAAAATGTAGAAGCTAGATTGTTATAAGGAGAATAGAGCAAATGTCTGAAAGGTCCCCCCGCTCCCCTCACACAATAACACCCTATTCATAATATTTGTAAGAAGACCTACACGTCTCAACCCACCATCCCAGCAATATCGTCTAAGCCTCTTCGTTTGAGAGTCAATGTCTCAAAGACTAGACTGAAAGATCCTTAACGTAGACTAGATAAAGTCGGAATGCTTCAGCCTGGTATATGGGAGTTCTACATAATATACCATGCGCCTAAGATGGGATAGTGTGAGGTCATGATACCAATAAAGTCTAGTGAGATATATAGCCATTCGCTCATAAAGCACCTTGAATAATATCTACCATTAGCGTGTGTACGTTATTTCTAGAGACGTTTAGCTGTACCTCTGTGAAAATATAAGCTCTTAAATAACCATAAGTCTTGAGAAGCATGTTTGTGTCAAGTGATGTCCCTCACCTGAGGCTTCAAACATGTATATCAAGTAGAGCAGAATATATGAAACGCTCTAGAATGATATGCGCCATACCGTTAGATAATAATGGCCGGTGAGCGCTTTAAAAGCCAAATCAGCAAAGTAAGCTTATTTGACAGCTCGTCTCGTTAGTGATAGCTGTTCAAGTCAGGCATCTCTAAAAGCACAAATAAGCTCAAACAGATTGAGTGCTATAGCCAAGGGGCTTGTGCACCAATTTTGAGCTTTGGAAAACCATTTTTACTTGCTTATTTTTGGAAGTGAAAAAGGAGTTTGGATTTTTACAAACTGTGACAAAAGAAACTTGGTGGTTTTGACTCACCAAAGTCAAAAGACCAAAGGCTTTTTAACAGCCTTGTTTAGACACACTAAACACACTCTTTTGAACCTTAAACTTAAACCACAAGTGCTTAATCAAATAAGCACTTGTGGGTTACTTAAAAATCCCACAGTTATAAAAATGGATTTAAAAAACTTTGTAAAGCAATTTAAAAACTGAAGAACTTTTAAAAACAGCTTATGTGAGCTTAACAACTTAAGCTAAAACCAACCTCATGGCCATAACCCAATGCCAGAAACCTGTTTCGACCCACTTTAAGGATTAATGCAAACACCCCTTTACTTAAAAATCTGTCAAACCAAAGAGTTTAAAATCCAGATTTTAAACACGAAAAAACTTTAAAATCCTTCTTATATACTTCTACTTATTTTGACCTATTAACTATTTTTAAAACTAAAAGGTCCTAGCTTATAAGGAAAAATAAGCTAAGTTTCTTACTACTTATACTAACTACTTATGACAGTTTTGAGAGATAAGCTAATGTAGCACAAAATTATGCAATAAAAACTTACAACATCCAAATAACAACCCTAAACTAATGTGTTTACAAAGATTGAACGCAAATAAGCTAAAGGTTTAAGCTAAAAATTAAGCTAAGTGAGAATTTAGATATGAAACCTTGGATTTTTGAAGTTTCAGAACCAAGGCCACTCTTTCTGAGTGAGTGGCCTAAAATAGGCCCTGTCCTAATGGCCCCTTAGCTCTAACCTGAGCATAAAAGCTCAATAAGCTCTTGGGAGCTTATTACTCCAAATAGCCTCCAAAGTGAATTATGATGACTTTGAGTGGGCAACAAGCAAAACGAAGGGCCAAGATTGATTGAAGTTCTCTCCTCACTAAAGAAACACAACCAAGACTGAAGAAACACAAGAACCCTAGACTAGTTTCATTATAAAAGCCATTGTAATAGTTAACTAAAGGGGGTGTCGAATTTTTTAGTTTCAAGGCAAAAGCTTGTAACTTAATTTGTAACCCTTTAATACTGTCTTTTTAATACATTGCAACTTGAATTTTCTGTCTTTAAATTTCTTGTCATTTATTTTTATGCAATTTACTTGTTTTTCCTAAATTCTTGTCATTTAAATTTTTGTCTCTTAAAAACTGTTTATTAAGCTCATTTATAAGCCTTTAAGAGATTAGAAGCTTATATATAAGCTTGTTTCATTCTCTGTCAAAAAAGGTTAAAAATCCAAAAAAATATATATATACCAAAAAAAAATCTGTTGAAGAATCTTTGGAGCAAGGTTAAAAAGGATGGCCTTGGGTGTAGAGCTTATGGTAAGCACTTAGGTTGGTTATTAAGCTTTGGAAAGCTTATTTCATAAGCCTTAACTTGGACCCTTTGTAAGTTTTCAGTTTTTCATTTTTTGCATTTTTGCTTATTGCTACTGTTCATTAGCTTATTTGTGCTTATCTTGTTGCTTATCTAGCTTATTATCTGTGATTTATGATTATGTGTCTTATTTTAGTGCTTATTTGTCCTTAGATTGTGTTTTCTTTTAAAACTGCCTTATTTGCCATTTAAACTGCTTATTTTTATATTGCTTATCTGAGTGCTTATTGTTGCTTGTTCATTGCTTATTTTTACTTATTCTTACTTAGTTACTATCTCTTTTTAAGTTTCTATGCTCAAATCAGCCTAGTTTAGTTTAAAATTTGATTTTAGCTAACTAAAGGGGTGTTTGGGTCAAGGGATAAAAACGGGTCAAATTGGGTTGAGAACCCATTGGGTCATTTGGAAATCTTTGGCATACTTTTTTTAGCATTTGTAATCTGTTTTTAAAGTTGTTTGGGTTTAAGAATCTGTTTTTGAGTTTTTCTTAAAAAAGTCTTTTTAAACCATAGCTAAACATCAGTTGTCATTTGCTCTTTTTACTTAGCTTTTCAAACTTATTTTTGAGTCTTAGTTTTGTGTCTTTTGAAGTGTCCTAATTAGATTAGCATTAGTCACTTTTCATTTTCTTTAAACTTAACCAAATCAGTCAAACTGTCAAATTTGTGTCAAGTCTTAGAGTCATAAAAACTGTCTTTTTTTTAATCTCATATATCAGATGTTTTAAATGTGTTTTAACTTTTAAAATTTTGAATACTAGCTCTCTTTGAGCCAATATTCATCTGTTTTAACTTTATTTTTGGTTTGGAGCTTATTTTGAAGCTTATTACAAGCCTGCTTGTTACCCTCCTTTTTCTTTGACAAAGCTCCCCTGGTGCTAGCACCCATTTTTCTAGCCCCTTTTTCTTGGCCTTCCTAAGATAGATTAGTTTACCTTTTTGCATTTTTAGGAACCCCTTAAGCTGTTCTTTAAGACCATATGCCTCACTAAGCCTAAAAGTCCCTCTAGTGCTTAAAATTTAAGCCCCTTAGAGCCCTCTTGACTGTTTGGTATGCAGGTTTGGCTTATTGCTTAATTTGATATTTTTGCTTATTTACCTGTCTCTTTTGTGCTTATTTCTATTTAAATTTGCTTATTAGGTAGTATAGGTTGTCTGTCTTGGCTTATTGGTGCTTCTCTTGTGCTTATTTTGCCCCTTAGTTTAGCTTAGTTAGGTACTTGTTTAAAAATTGTCATTTTGCCTTTACTTGTTTTCTAGCTTTCCTGCCTTTTTTGCCTGTTCTTTTTAACTTATTTTTGTGCCATTTTGCTTATTAAGTTTAGGTTATAATCTGCTTTTGCTTATCTTTGAATTACCATTGCTTATTTGTCCATTATTGCCTTAACAGTTAAGCTAGTTTAGTGAACCTTAGGACTTAGTGTTAAATAAGCTCATAACTGCCACCCTTTTTCAGCTTATTACGTGCTTATTTGTTAAGTTACAAATTTTTTTCCTTTTTTAAAGTTGCTTATTTTTAGCTTGTTTAAAAAGTTGTAAAAAAATGAGAAATAAAAACGTTGGGATTAGGGGAGGCCCCAAGTGAGCAAGACTCGAACTTGGGACCTCAACCCCAATCAACCAACATTTTATAACACTCACTACCGGTATGCTACAATAGCTCATCCGGTAGTGAAGTGCATAATTTATTCTATAAGGGCTATTTAGCCCATTAAGCCCATAAGCTGTTTTCAGCTTATTACGGCTTATTTATAAGCCCAATCTTCTAGCTCTTATTTTTCATAGAACCAGTACACCTTAATCCACTTTTTTGTATTTTTTCACATTTTTCCAATATTGTTTACTATTTTTTATCATTTATTTTCTTTAAATCTGTTTTTTAATTATTAAAAATTAAATAAAAATCAAAAAAATATTTTTCTTTTTTAGAAAATTTTATTTTGTCATATCACACTTAGGAAAAATAATTTTGTTTTCGTAGGGTCATTTTTGCAAAATTTTAGTTTTTAAAGAACGGGATTCGATCCCGGTTCTCGTTTTCTTCGTTTTTAACACTTTTAAGCTTCCGTTTTAGAATTTTCTTTCATTTTTCTTTTAACTTAGTTATTTTAAATTATAAAAACTTTAAAACATCATTTAGGGTTTAGTTTTTGATAATTTAGTTTTTTTTCTTTAAAACTCGCGTTTTTTACTTTCCCGTCTACGTTTTAGGTTTAAATCATTTTAACTTTCGTTTTTTTAGGATTTCCTTAATCGTTTTTGCATTTTAATTAGAAAAACCAAGTCCAAAGATTTTTCCATTCAAACATCAAATATCAAACCGACTCTCGACTTTTCAATTCACTCCTCGTTGGGACTACGACCCGGGAACATCATATACTACTTCCGGATTCTATTGATTTTTTTTAGATTATCCTTATTATATATATATTTTATTATATATTACTATATATATATAAAGGTGTAGTTTAAAAAAGCTAGTCACTTATTATACGAAATAGGCTTCAACTCCTCACAATTTTGAGTAATGGCCATAAATGTGATAGCAAATGTTATTGATCCTAAAAAATGAATTGTTCAAATAATTGGGGTATGTCAAAAAATTCAAATCACCTCATTACTTGTTGGAATTATTTAGTCATTTTTTAACATATATTCCTTACGTGTGAAAACAACTAAATCCTCGAGGGCGACACTTTTATCCCTAAGAATTTTAAAAATTACACTAAAAATCGCACAAAAAGTTTAAAAACTAGATCATTTTTCCTATTTATTTCCCTCCCCCACACTTAAGTTTTGCATTGTCCTCAATGTAAATAAACGAACTTCAAAACAAAGAAAATGGGAAAAATTAGGATCAATGATACTACCCGGATTAAATATGCATCTTCCGTATGTGGTTTTTGTACGCGATTTTGAGTTTTCCTAAAAAATTTAGTTTTGATAAACCACCAATACTTCTCGCATATCAACCCTGCAAATTCTGCAAATACACATTACTATGAAAACTACAAAATAAGAACATCCTAAATTCATAATGTAAAGTACTTAAAAATAATTTAAAACATCCTACGAATTAAGAACATAAATTAAAATATCCAACACGAGCAAGAGTTTTAGAATCAAACTTAATCATACGATCAATCTAGCATTTCATCATTGTCACTTTCCACACAATCTTCTGAATGCACAATCGGATCAAAATCATCTCTATGAAATCCTGCTAACGATCCTCCAATCTCATAACCAGAACTAGGAACAATAGAACCTGCATAAAAATTATCACCGTGCCCTTTATAGCGCTCTCCTCCAAAAGATTAACTACCCGTATTAGGGTAATACATGTAAGGGTGAGGATAAGGCACATATGGGTAAGGGTATGGTGGAACATTCGGTGGTTCGTAAGCGGGATAGGCAAAGTTGGATTTATCCGCTAAATGGTGAATGATAGGTGCGGAATGCTCAAGTATATAGTTGTTCCTCATAAGCATCGAATCTCTCCAAACATCCCTACGCTCAATCTCGTTCAAGCTTGCATTCCAATCTCCCCAACTTGAATCTAATCCTCTTGGTTCTTGACTTTGCCTTCTTGCTTGTCTAGGTTGTGGTGCTTCTTGTTCAGTTGGTATCAAAGAATGGGTGCCCTCATCTAGCTCATTTGCCAACATCCTGGCAGTCCATGTTTCACACTCATTGGTTCCGAACATTTTGCCACCTCCTCATCATTAAGGTACCCTAACAAATGAGAAATCTTGGTCACATAATGACCTCCACAAATTAGACTATTTTCTTTAAGACCCGGAGCATGCTTACAAAGATGCTCGGCAATAACCCAAGCTAAGTTAATACCCCACGACTCTTCCAATGCGCTCCTCATCCACATGTCTCTCTTTTGACATCTCTCATTGCTACCGACCCTATGAACCAAAGATCCAACCAATAGTTTATGCACAATCCTCATAAGTGGTTCCTTAATCAGTGATGTCCTTAGCTTAGTACTAGTCGGTTGCCCAATCTTTTTCCAAAACGCCTCATGGTTGAACAACTTGTCATCCACCTCCAACCTAGTAAAATGTATAGAAAATAGCCTATGATTCAACTCATCTTCTTCATATAATCCCAACAAAACCGCAAACTCGGGTAAAGTAATCACTTTTTCAACTCCACAAAGCCTAAACCAAATGCACTTCTCCATCATCAACTTAGTCCTATCAACACCTCTATCAAAATATATCATCGAGAAGAACTCTAAACACCATTCTGGATAAACATCCCCATAAATCAAAAGAGCTTTCTCCCATGGGTAATCAACAAAAACGTCCCCATCATCATGAAGGTATTTGTACTTTATCTTATTTTTCAATGTTTCCTCAAAGTTATAATTATAAAACAAAGTCTAACTCGGCACTCTTGGTATTCCAAATCCTTTACCTTGCAACTTAGATAATCGTTCACTATAAGCGTGCCTTTCTGCTGACGGTAACTGTCTCCACTTCAAGTTAGTATTATTCACTTGTTGCAAATGATATTCGATAGTCCCATGTTTATTCCTTTTCTCTAAATTTGCAATAAGCGGGTTCGGACTTGAACCTTGCGTAGCTTTCTGCAAAAGTAACAATTATAAGCATAAACAAGCATATATGAACTAATAACACCTAACGTAGAAGCCTCTAGATAGCTAGTATCAAACGGGAAAAAGGAAACGGACCAGAGAACCTCCAGCCGGCCGGCACGAACCTCCAGCCGGTCGGCTGGCGTCTCGTCGTCATCCCAGTCGTGCGGCTGAGGATCCCAGCCGGTCGGTTGGTACTCGTCTGCAGCAATGGTTGGTTTTTTGGTTGTTTCCGGGTGTTTTCCGCACTTCCTAGTCGCTTATAAGTCTTCCTAATGCTCTATGGGTGCTCCTAAACATCCCTAAATCATTCTCAAACGCGACTACCTCCTAGAATTCATTTCGCCAAATTTTTCCTAAACTACAAACTTACAAAAATCAAATAGGTGATCCATACAATCAATTTATGTTAGGATTAAAAGACTTCTTGATGATTTTAGAGTTACAGCTGCTCAGGTGTGTGTTACTGTTGCTAAGCATAAATTAATGCTGTTGGTAATCTTAATGAAAAAATATGCTAAGTAGTTAGTACTGCTAGTGTAAGTTACTACTGCTAGTGTATATTACTACTACTAGTTTAACTTAGTACTGCTGGTGAAGATTGAAGAAAACTTTCTAAGTAGTTAATACTGCTTGTACACAGTTAATGTTGCTGGTACAAAAGTTACTACTGCTGGTATGAAAGTTACAACTGCTGAAAAATTACAACTGCTGTAAGAGTTTATGCTGACAGAGAAGAGATCAAAGACAAATCAGAGAAAGTATAAATATTTCTTAAAGATCAAGATTACTTAGTTGATAAGGATTGTTATTTATAGAATAGATCTTTAAGAATATTCTAAGTTTTGTAATATATTGTAAATCGACTATGACTCCTTGGTGTATAAAAAGAGGACCTAGGGCATAGAGTTCTAAGTATAAAAAAAGAGTCATTCATAGAGTTGTTCATAACTTCAAGGTTTTGTAACCCTAATACTAGGAGGGTATTCGTATTATTTGTAATAATAATATTGGAGCTTTTATTGTTGAATTAAGTTGTGTTCTTGTGTTACTGTTTCATTGAAGAATTTTTCTTATATTAAAGATTAGATTCCGCATAATCTTTAGTATTATCAAACAAAGTTTCTATCATAAGTTGTGTAGGATTTATCTTGCATAACTAAACCTTACACAAGCTAAGGATTTCAAGATCCATTGAAGTGGGATCAACAATCTAGCATCCCCTAGACAATCAGAGCTTGTTGCTTTGAGAAACTTAACTAAGAAGACATGGATCAAGACTCAGTACATATGGTGGTTGCATCAAAAGTGCCTATGCTTTAACCAGGTGAGTATGAGATTTAGAGGATGAGGATGGAACAGTACATCCAGATGGTTGATTATTCTCTATGGGAAGTCATAGAGAATGGTAATGCACCTCCAATAACAAAACTTGTTGAAGGTGTTAAGACTATAATTGCTCCTTCAACTGCTGAAGAAAAGGCACAAAGGAGGTTAGAGCTGAAGGTAAGAAGCACTTTATTGATGGGAATCCCTAATGAACATCAATTGAAGTTTAACTCCATCAAAGATGCCAAGTCATTGCTGCAGGCTATTAAGAAGAGGTTTGGAGGGAATGCTGCTACTAAAAAGACTCAGAGGAATCTTATAAAGCAGCTGTATGAAAATTTTACTGAATCTAGCTCAGAGGTATTAGATCAAACCTTTGATAGGCTTCAAAAGCTTATCAGTCAGTTGGAGATTCATGGTGAAAGTATCTCACAAGAAGATGTGAATCAAAAGTTCTTAAGAAGTCTGTCACCAGAATGGAACACACATACCATTGTGTGGAGGAACAAGCCAGAGATAGATACATTAAGCTTGGATGATCTTTATAACAACCTAAAGATCTATGAACAAGAGGTCAAAGGGACATCAAGCTCAAGCACAAACACATAAAACCTAGCTTTTGTATCATCAAATAGCACCAGCAGTACAAATGGAGCAGTTAATACTACTCATGGTGTTACAACTACTAGCACTCAAGCTACTGCTATTAACTTAACAACAATTGATAACTTAAGTGATGCTGTTATCTATGCTTTCTTTGCAAGTCAACCAAACAGTCCACAACATGACAATGAGGACTTGCAACAAATTAATCCTGATGATTTAGAAGAGATGGACTTGAGGTGGCAGATGGTTATGCTAACAATGAGGGCAAGGAGATTCTTGAAGAACACTGGAAGAAAGCTTATTGTGAATGGTACTGAAACCATTGGGTTTGATAAGTCCAAGGTGGAGTGTTACAACTGCCACAAAAGAGGACTCTTTGCAAGGGAGTGCAGGGCTCCAAGGAACCAAGAAAACAGGAATAGGGAGAACACAAGAAGGGTTGTGCCATTGGAGACAACTACTTCTAATGCTTTGATCTCATGTGATGGTCTTGGTGATTATGATTGGAGTGATCAAGCAGAAGCAGGTCCAACTAACTTTGCACTCATGGCTTACTCTTCTACAAGTTCGAACTCTGAGGTATCTACTGATTCAAACTGTTCATCATCTTGTTTGGAAAATGTTAAAATTCTTAAAGAACAAAATAAACAACTGTTAAAAGACTTAAGGACATCTAAGATAAATGTTATTACTTATAAAACAGGTTTAGAGTCTGTAGAAGCAAGACTTCTAGTTTGTAAGAAAAATAAGTATGTTTATGAAGAAGATATCAAGCTCTTAAAATGTGAGATTTATTTAAAAGAAGTAGCCATTACAGAGTTTCGGAGGAAGTTGGAAATGGCTCAAAAACAAAAAGATGAAATTCAGCTAATAGTAGAAAAAAAATTTATAGAGAATTCATACAAAAACTTAAGCAAACTACCTAACTGTTAGATAGATAGAAAAGTGTCAAAACTGTTTAGGAATAATGTTGTTCACCTGCCCAATACAAGAAAACTTTAGGCCTTGCTAAAACCAGATTTGTCTTTTATATATTCAGTGAGGGTCGGTGGATAATCACAGATAACGCAGACGATTGCTGTATAAGGAGCTATCTGTGTAATATGCTCTGATCTAGAAGAGTATGTACATGAGCCATATAATAGTGACCTTACATTTTAAAAGCCTGTGTAAATTGAGTATCAAGTGAAGCTAAGTCTTGAGCAACAAGCCAAGGCAGTTAAGAAGAATAATTGTGCTCCAATTATTAGCGGAATAAGGTTTCCTAATAGCAGAGGAAAAGATATGCCTCATTGCTAAGATTCAAAAAAAACATTAAAGCCTAGTTTTGCTAAAATAGAGTTTATTAAATCTAAAGAGCAAGTAAAAAATCCTAGGAAAACAACTGTTAAACAAGGTAATCAAAATAGACAGAACACTCATACTCCTAGAGGGCAATCAACGAACCAAGAAACATTTGATTCTCAGAGACTGCAAGTAATTATTGAGAATTATTAAACAAGGCTAGTTATGGAATTGTGGAAGTTTTGATCACCTGCAGTATAATTGTTGATACAACCTTCAGATACAGTTTAATATAAAAAGAATTGTAAACCCCATAGTGGAACTAAAACTCAAAGGGTGAGTCACCAGAATTTTTCTAGAATGACTCATCCCAGTCCTAAAAGGAACATGGTTCCAAAAGCAGTATTAATGAGGTCTGGCCTAGTATCACTTACTACTGCTAGACCAGTTAATACTGCTCAACCAAGATCAACAGTGAATAGTGCAAAAAAACAATTCACAAATGTTTTATAATAAAAGCACATTCAACTGTTAGAAGAACCCATTAACAACAAAATAGGTAAATTTTAAATTAGGGAGTTAAAATACTGTTAAAGATAAAAATGTTTAATACTAAGAACTGCTAGGATCCAACAGCAGTAGTTAATACTGCTAAAGAGAAGGTGAAGACCAAAATCAGTACTTAATGTTGTTAAGGGAAACCAGGTTAATGCTGTTAAAAGAAGGAGCCTTAGGTGTTGGGTTTGGAAACCAAAGACTAAAGTTTTAGACCATCGTTCTAAACAAAATAGTGCATCAATGTAATTTAAAAGATTTGATTATATTGATGCACAAGGCAGATGCAAGTCAGTGATGGCTTGGGTCCCTAAAAGAGACTGATTTTCTTACCACATGTGCAGGGAAATCCACAAATAGATTTATAGGACCAATGAGTGATTGACAGTGGATGCTCAAGGCACATGACAGGAGAAACATGTCCATCCTTACTAGATCTTTTGAAGAAATTGATATAAGAGTTGCCTTTGGAGGTAACACCCAAAGGAGGGAAAATCGCACTAGTAGAGATGACCATCAAAACAGGAAATTTAATATTGAGAATTTGTTGTATTTTGAAGATAGAATTACGATTTCAACCTTATCGTTTAGTGTCTCAAAATGATGTAGACAAAAAGGCATAGTGTTCTCTTTAATGACACATAATGTATTGTTTTATCTTTAAACTTTAAGTTAACTGATGAAAGTCATGTTTTACTTAAAGTTCCTAGAAAGAACAATATGTATAGTGTTGCAACACACATAATTTGGTAAACTTCCATCTGCGGTTACATAGCGAGCGGAAAACAACCAGACAGTACAACGCCCCCACTGTGTCTAAAGTGGCCGCTCTGATCGTAATGTTTTTGGCGATGGGCTTCCAACAAGAGACATCATTGTAAACAACAAAGATACTAGACCAAAATGCGTCTCAGAATTACATCCTTCATACATGGCACTCTAATATCCTTTGTTGTTTCTGTATAGGTAAGACGACTTCCATGACAAAATACCCTATCACAACAACACAGGAACCCAGAAAACAAAACGAGCATACGTAACAATGAAAGAATACTACATCTACATAATTCAGCAACGGCCTAACAAAAGTAGTACTTTTTTTAGGGGAGGACGTCTATTCTAACAATATTTTGTGGATGCATACACATGGAAGAACAAAGGCTCAACTGGACAAGGAATAATCAAGACACCTTGCGCGTAGAGCTATACCATAATCTGTGTGACTCAGTCACACGAGGGGATACAAGTGCAGTAGGACTTGGTAAAAGGATTGTTCTGCCAATGACCTTTATGAGAAGCCCAAGATATATGATGCAGAACTACCAGGATGCAATGGCTTTATGTCAGGCATACAGCAATCCAGATTTATTCATCATGTCCACTTCCAACCCAAAGTGGCCAGAAATCTCAGAAATGTTGGCTTATTTCCCAGGGTAGAAATCACATGATAGACCAGAAATAGGGACGCGTGTTTTTAAAATAAAACTAGCCAAGCTCTTAGATGATCTAACCAAAAAATACGTGTTTGGTGAATCACGTGGAGGTAATATACATAACAGCAGCCTGTTAGTTGACATGTTCTTTACAATATTTGACAGATTTAGCTAATACATTCATTCAATTCATGTCGCAGTGGTATATGTCATAGAATTCCAAAAGCGTGGCCTACCACACACACATATTCTCCTATAGCTGGAAGAGCACTACAAATGCAAGACACCTAGTGAAATAGATGATATAATTTCCGCAGATCTTCCCTCTCCAACGGATGATCCAGATGGATATAAAGCAGTCACTGACTATATGTTACCTGGACTATGTGGAAAAGATGCAAGAAACGCAACATGTACAAGCGATGGGAAATGTTCAAAACATTTTCCTAAACCTTTTTTGGCGAAAACGTTCCTTAATGAACACGAATACCCTCATTATCGACGAAGGGTATTCAGAAAAATTACATTGTGGGATTCAGAAAAATTGCGGGATTCAGAAAAATGCAATAACATTGCGGGATTCAGAAAAATTACCAGCTCTGCTAGAAAAAGGAAGGTATCAACGTCACAATGTTCACTGATTGGTTTGAGCTAAACAAATGTGATCCCACAGAAAGAACCCTTACTTATGCGGAAATTCCTAAACACTATGTTTGGCATGAAAAAGGGAAAATTTGGAAACCAAGGAAGCAGAGGAAATGCATAGGCAGGATTGTTTATTCAAGCTCGGCTTTCGAGGAATGATACTATCTTAGAATGCTGCTGAATGTTGTTGGGGGAGTTGAGGGTTTTGAACAGCCAATGACGGTTAACAAAAGGTTATGTGCAACATTCAAAGAAGCCTGCTTTGCCTATGGCCTACTAAACGACGACAAGGAGTGGACACATGCTCTTTCAGAAGCAAGCCTGTGGGCATTAGGCCCACAACTTTGGGACATATTCGTTACAATGTTGTTGTTTTACAGCGTAAGCAGGCCACTAAAGCTTTGGGAAGAAAATTGGCAAACTCTATCCGAGGATATCCTACATAAAAAGAGTAAGCTTTTTAAGTATCCTTGTTGGATCCCACTCTAGATAGATCTTTACTGCCTGTTAAGGATGGTGAATAGCCTATGTAATCACAAGCTAAACACAAGAGAGACTCTTGCTTAGAAAAGCTAATGTCTACGCGGAATATAGACACAACTAATAAGAAGAACATGACTGATAAAAACTAAAGGATCCTTCTATGGATTTCTATTAACGAACAAGGAGAATTGTATTTTCTGAATATATTTTTCCCTAAGCCGTGGGTTCTTTTTATAGTAGTGAAACCCTAATCGGCATCTCCTAAAAACACGTGAGAATAGTATGCATGACTCTTCGTAATTTTACTCATGCATATCCTCATCTCTAACTAACTAAAACCTTATCCTGGAATAACTATTTGACTCTACCAGGACTAAGTACTCTACCAGTAGGAACTAGACTTAGCCTACCAGGACTAACTATGATAATAACCTTACCAGCAGGAACTACATACCTGCCAGTAGGAACTACTACTCTACCAGTAGGAACTACATACCTACTAGTAGAAACTAAGTATTACAATTATTCCTAACAATCCTCCCCTAAACTGGAATTTGACTATGTTAATTTCCAGTTTCTAGATAGATCTTCAGTCTTGAACCTTGAGGATTGAAATATGAACTTTGCAGCAACATCCAATCTGCTTGAGTCTTGACTTGAATACTTGAAAATTCTGCACATATCAGCTGAATGTCTCTAGAGGAAGCAGCATCTTTATTTTTCATAAGAACACCTTCAAGAACCATATAGTTTGCAGTCTTCGTAGCCTTGTTGAACTTGAACATCAAAAGTCAGCAACATTGAAGAACCTTCAGGAAATCTTGAACCAGCAACAGACTTTGGAACCACCGCAGCAACATGAGTAGATTTGATAAGCCTTTACCAAGTAGCTACTCACTCTTGGGCTAGCTAATCCTTTGGTGGAATCATGACATCACCCTGGTGAATTAGTAACCAGTCCAACTCTTAGAACATGAATCATTGGTGAATTGGAATACCCTAATGATTTTTGGCAAATCATCACAGCCATAAACGGATTTTATATGTCTTTACCTGTAGCCGTTTGCTCAGGACTAGCCAATCCTTTGGTTCCCAATAAGGGCATTATCCATGGTGAATTGATAACCATTTCAACTCTCAGCAAATGAAGCATGGGTGAGTTAAAGACCCTATAGTTTTGAGCAAACTATTAAAGCTATCAACGGATTTGAGAGTCACACCAGAGCCGTACCCTCATGGTGAATCAACTCTTTCTTGTCTGTGAGACATGGTGAGTTGAACACCATTTGTTGTGTGGTGGTTAACCAACACCCAAACCCTGAAAATAGTTTACTTTATGGACCATGTGTGCCTGAAACAAAAACAACTTTGCACACCAAAGACTCAAAACTTATTTGAACATATTACCAAAGCTTGTCAGTTGCCAAAATCCTTTTATCAAAACACTTGTTACTAAAACAAAAAGTGAAAACCATTTAAGACAAACTACACAAAATAGAGTTATATATCAAAATACAGTTTGGACACAGCAAAAAGTTAGAATATATACGATAGAGTTACAGAGTACCATGATCAAACAGGAGAAACTTGGGCAGCAGCAATTTGATTCTTGATGAACCGAATCAATTGCTCAGCAGTAGTCATGTCATTGCCCACAACATCCTTGTCAATCTCCAACTTGTGCTTTAGCATCCTTTCCATGAGCTTCACTGAGAGAGGATAAGATACATCTGCAAACATGTACAACACCTCTCCAGAAACAGTTTCCAAGACATGAACATTGGAAAGAGTATACAGCCTCCAACTTCTAATCTGCCAAAGAGATTGATGATTCCAAACGAAAGAACCCTTACCACCTTCTTGAGAATCCATCAACACCTGAAGATCACCCCATAACATCAATCCAGCACCAGCAACAAGATGGTTTTCATAGTATGTGACCACCATGCCATACAACTTCAATAGATCCTGTCTATCCACCATATGAAGGATCTCCCTTAGAGTGGTAAAATGTTTGGTAGACTGATCCGACCTGTAAAGAGCATTAATTTCTCCCAGAGGAGTAGAGATCACCTCCCAACCAGCAAGAGCAGACCAAAGAATAGGAGCCTCATCTGTAGAGTCCTCATCAGAAACAACCTTGATGAATGTCTTATCATCTGCATCTAAATCCAATTCTTTAAGTATAGATTTGGGCTTAGTTAGACGATTCCTGCCAAGAGACTTCCTCCTTGTGCCAGAAGATTTGGGTGAAGAAACAACTGGTGGTTGGGGAACATCAGGCACAGATGGAATGGGGGCTTCAGTAGACTTTTGCTGCTTGGAGGAAGGTTCTTCTAACTCAGGACCTGTCCTCTTCAAAGTCCTGCTAAAGGCTTGAACCTGAGTGTTTGCTAGAGCCTTTTGAATCTTTTCAAACTCCTCCTTCAATTGTGCATCAGTGAAACTTTCCACCTTAGCCTTAGTCCATCCAGTAGAGTAGAGAGCACTACTTTGGTTCTTGACAAATTGTCTCATGTAGGTTCTTTGTTGTACCGGAGTCATTGGCCTTTCCATCCTTTCCTTTGCCAATTTCTCAGCAAGAGCTTGTTTCTTCCTCTTGATCAAAGCAGCCATCCTGACTGGGAAGTTGTCTTCAGTCACATCATCACCCAACAGTGTCTTGGAAAGAGATGCATTAGCTTCAACCTGAGCCATGATGTTGATCCAATCAGCCTCAGTATAATACATGGCTGAAGCAAGAACTTCTTGTTGTCTCCTTCTGTTCAGCTCTGCTCTTTGTCTGTCCACTTGAGCTTGTTCTTCATCATGTAACCTCTTTGCAGCCTCCTCACCAAGTCTATCATCTTCCATCTGCTTTAGTGTCCTTTCTTTGACAGTAATGTCTTCTTCCACCATTGGAGTTTTTCCTTTGTTTGAAACACCAGCAGGAGCAACACCAGTAGGAACATCAGTAGGAATATGGGAACTAGAAGCACCACCAGGAGGAATATTGGAATCAACAATCACAGCTGCATTAGCCAATGCAAGTAGAGCATCCAAATCCACATCTTGCTCTCCTCCTTCTTCTTGGTCAGAATCACTCACAACCACCTTCCTTTTCTTGGTCTTGAGTTTTACCTCCATTGCTTTGACTTTCTTGACCAACTTTCCCACCACATCCTTAAATAGCTTCTTGGTGTCCTTGAGCTCAGTTTCCAACAAATTTACCTTCTGTACAAGAGTAGAAACTACAGAGGATACAACAGTTAGTGTAATAAGGTCCTCTGCACCTCCTGAAGTGTTACCTGTAGTTTATTGTGTTGGGGGTGTAGACAAATGGTCTTGAGGTTGGTCAGGTTCAGGAATAGGCACAGGAATAGGTTCAGGTATGGGTGGTGGGATAGCTTATGCAGCTACCCCTGCACCTTTACCTTCTTGATCTTGGGGAAGCATAGCAGCTAAAAGTTGCATAGGTTGCCCCTTAAAGTTGAGCTTCATATTAGCAAAAAGTTTCTTAGGGAGTTGCTTTGAACAAATGGTATTGTCTTGTAAATAGTTTCTATACAAAAAATGGTTTGAAGAAATCTAGGATACATTAAGAACTTTTTAGCATTTCCTATGATACTAACCATCCCCTTAAAAATGTAGCTAGACCAGTTAAATTTTCTCCCATCAGATAGATAAATAAGAGCAACAGCAAGTGAGCTACCAAATTGATCCCAACTACCAAACTTGGTACTGAAACAGTGAAGAATGGTGTGGACCAAAAACCTACATTGAGGTGAAAACTTGTTCTTGTTAAAGGTTAACTTGCCTTCAGTGACATACCCAAGGTTATCCATTCCAGAATAGATTTCCGCAATGGGTAAATCATCAATACCACCATCATCAGCTAATTGAAGTTAACTTCTTACTGAGTCCTCAGTAATGGTGTAGGGAGTCTCATCATATGGGTTAGCCTAGGATAGCTGGGGGACTAACCAGGAGATGAAGTGTAGCGAGACAAGAATTTGTTGACTAATGAGTCAAAGATGATGGGGTCATTTGTGAGAGCATACCTTATGTGAGAAGCCCTCAAGAAGTCAAGAATCTGATGATAATCATCACTTCCTGTGGGTTTTTACAAATAACCCACTTTGTTGTGTCCGTCCCTGTATCTTAGTGCGGCCATTGATGATTGTGAAATAGGGTTGAGATTTTATGCTGGGAGTTGATTGCAATTGAGAGTTAATACTTGTAAAGAGTGGTAATTTAATTTATATATAGTAATGATCTCAATTTCTATTGGACCGTTTGGAAATTAGGGTTTTATGGAAAAAGTAACTGTTAACCTGTGAGGAAAACAGTAAATTATCCATTAAATAGAAACCCTTGACAAATAAAATGCCCAAAAGTATCGTAACAGTAACTTTTTAATGAAGATAAAAACTCATTTTAAATCTTACCCGCAATAAACGGATACCTAACCAGCACAAAGAAAAGTCAACCAGAAGGAAAATTAACATTACCAGTAGGAAGTGGTCAACCAGTAGGAAAAATGGAAACTACCAGTAGGAACTCTGGTAACAAGATTGCAACACGTTGAAACTTACATGTATGAACTCTTTTTCAACCAAGTAATCGGCCACTGGTCCATGTAGAACACTTAGAAAAGAAAATCACTAATTCCACCCTCTTGAAACATTAGTCTGCAAAAGGTTGAGGCCAAAATTACACACAAAACATATACATAAAATGGAAGTGAAATTAACTATCAGAATGAACTAATTATAGACAAGCAAGAGGAACTAAAACTAGCAGTAGAAAAAGTTAAAACTACCAAGAGAAAAATACAACTACTAGGAGAAACATAGTGTAGCAAGAAAATTTTACAACAACAGTCCTCCCCTTGGACGCAAATCCTCCCCTCGATCATAGTATCTATGGATTGAGATCCCAATGTTTAACCTCAAGATGAAGTAAAACCCCTAGGTCCATCAAATGGCCTTGGTTAACAACATCAGTCACATATCATCAGTATGTATTTTTAAGCACTTGAATAGTTTCTTTTCATTAGCAATTCTTAGAAATATGCCTAATTTCTATGTGTTTGTCCGTTGGTGAAAAACTGGGTTTTATACATACTATGCAAATGATATTTGGTTATCAATTATAAGATTTTGGTTTTCATAAAGTTATGTATAAAATTTATTAATTAACATATCTAACAACTGTATTTTGTATCCAGAGTACCTGACCACAGCAGTTAGCAGCAGCAATATACTCAGCTTCCGTGGAAGAAGGTAGCTACAATCTGTTTGCTTCTTGCATTTGCAATGGAGATCAACCTCACTACCCAGAAAACTGACATCCACCAGTTGTGGTTTTCCTATAATAGTTTCGCCCTAGCATAATCACTGTCACTTTAAGCTTCAAGCACAAAAGGTGGACTCCTTTGTTGGTAACCATAAGCCCAAGCTAGGTTTGCCTTTAAGATACTTTAAAATCTTCTTCACTGCTTCTAAATTTGAAGTAGTAGGAGTAACTTGATTCTTTGAACAAGCACTGACTACAAACATTATATCAGGCCTTGAAGCTGTCAAGTACATTAGTGAACCTATCATGGATCTGTACAAATGTACATTTACTGGACTATCAGGTTCATTTCTTGGAACTTAGGCTTTGGAGCTTTCATAGAGTCGTTGTGGCAGTTAGTCCTGACACACTTTCAAATCAAACTTCTTCAGGATCTCTTGCACATTTACTTTGTACTTGGCTGATTAAAAATTTCATCAGGTCTTTGATGAAATTGTAATCCTAGGGAAGAAAGTAAGTTCTCTATAGCACTCATTTCAATTCTCCTTCATCCAACGGGCTCAGAATTAATCACACATGGCACTTCTTTGGTAGATCCATAGATGATGTCATCCAACTAATCTTTTGCTACCAACGATGTGATATCTCTTTTATGCTTCTTAAGGAATGCGAGAGTCTTGTCAATGGTGCCTCTTAGGGTAAACCATGTTTCAGCCAAAAAGTAGAAAGGGTTGACATACCAAGCTCTTGGTGCTTGGTTGAAGTCTCATAATTATAGAGCTTTGACTTACATTGTAGACCTTCTTGGTATTGAGGATCCAATAAATCCCTTGAGGTTGAGTAACATTACTTCCTATTAGGATTCTCCATAAAGAATTTACTTTTAAATCCATCTGATAAACCATAAATCCATGTAGAGGCAAATGCTAAAAATAACCTGATTGCCCTCTTATTCTTGCAACTGGAGGCAAAGACTTCATCATAATCAATGCCTCTCCTGTCTGTGTCTTGGAGCTAAAGTCGAGCCTTGTTTCTGACTACTAATCCCCTGGCATCTTCTCTTATTTTTGAGTATCCACTAAGTCCCAAGTTGCTTATTTTACTTTAGGGCAATATCAACAAGAACCATACATTTTGAACTTGACAAATGTTGCATTTCTTCTTGTTAGCATCATACCCTGCTTGGGATCTTCAAGTGGCCTGAAGCTTCACTTCTTGGTTCAAACTTGAGAAAGAAAACAAGCAAACAGACAATGTTGAAAGTCTATATGATTGCCTCTCTTGTTGGTCATGAATAAACTGAGTTTAAAGCAGATGCCCAGTAGTAGTCTTTATTGGCCTTGCTTCTCGTTTGTACAGCTGAGTATGATCCCCAATAATCAGAGGATTGAGGATGAATTGTTATTGATTTACTTAGTTGCACACAGGACTGAATTCCACGGTGATGCAAATTGTTTAGATCATCACCAAACTCATCATCATAGGATGAAGTAAGAGAAATACTAGGTGAGGTTCATTATTATCCAAGGGCATGATCGGACTGGGAATCTTGTTGTAGGCTCATCATCAAAGAATGAGTCAGTTAGACTACCAGTAGGAACTAGAACACCACCAGTAGGAACTGAAACATCACCAGGAGAAATCGTTGTATCACCAGAAAGAACTGGGATGCTACCAGTAGGAACTGTTTTTGTACTTGCTCTCTTATGAAGTTCCTCAGCATCATTTGCATCAGAGGTGGCTCTTTGTTCCTGACCTTTCAGCCTTGCAAGCTCCTGTTAAAAAATTTCTTCAGCAGAATTGTTAGGAATAATTGTAATACTTAGTTTCTACTAGTAGGTATGTAGTTCCTACTGGTAGAGTAGTAGTTCATACTGGCAGGTATGTAGTTCCTGCTGGTAAGGTTATTATCATAGTTAGTCCTAGTAGGCTAAGTCTAGTTCCTACTAGTAGAGTACTTAGTCCTGGTAGAGTCAAATAGTTATTCTAGGATAAGGTTTTAGTTAGTTAGAGATGAGGATATGCATGAGCTAAATTAGGAAGAGTCATGCATATTATTCTCACGTGATTTTAGGAGATGCCGATTAGGGTTTCACTACTATAAAAAGAACCCACGGCTTAGGGAAATACACAGATCCAGAAAACACAATTCTCCTTGTTCGTTAATAGAAATCCATAGAAGGATCTTTTAGTTTTTATTAGTCTTGTTCTTCTTATTAGTTGTGTCTATATTCCGCATAGACACTAGCTTTTCTAAGCAAGAGTCTCTCTTGTGTTTAGCGTGTGATTACATAGTCTATTCACCATCCTTAACAGGCAATAAAGATCTATCTAGAGTGGGATCCAACAAGTGGTATCAGAGCTTGTTAAGAGTCTCTCATAAGAAGAATATTCCTAGATCTAAGATCCTTATAAACCTTACAACCAAACACCTCTCTACACTTTTAATGGAAAGGGGAAGGATCTAACAATGGAAAGCGATGAGGCTAGGGGTCATAGTGATGCAACATTGCTCAACAACAACAAACATTCAACCTCAAATCATTACCTCTGTCTCAAACTACATTGCAAAGTTTCCTTATTTTGTAGAGGTTTGAGTATGAGGTCTAGGTATGAAGATGGAAATACTAGAATCATAAACAATGATATGAATATATGGACAACTCAACCAAAGGTGATTCAAATGGGAATAGCTTGAAAAGCAATAACCTAGAAGATGATCGTGATGAATGGTCATTATTCTTCCCCAACGGGACTACAGATGAACACGGTTGTTGTCACGAGGGAAATCAAAGGCAAGAAAATACCTTGCTTCAGTCTATTCCTGATGATCATGTGGCTTTTTCCTTATATGGACTGATCAAAAGGGATATATGAAATGCAGTCAAAGCTAGGTTTGGTTGGAAATGCCGGAATCTAAGAAAATGAAGGAAAGTCTATGCTGATGCAAGAATTTCAGAGTTCAGAATTTAGTGAGTGAGGATTGCAAATGGGTTTATGACTGGATTTAGTAGATTCTAAGTCAGCTTATCCAACTCTAAGGCCAAGCCAGAGAGAAGAAATTAATCTCAAGTTTATAAGAGCTTTCCTTCATCATGGTCTCAGGTTAGCTTTAACCTTGAAAACAAAAGGTGACTTGAACTTCTTTCTTTTGTAGGATTTGTACTACAAGTTAAAGATTCTTGAGGTAGATATCAAGGATACTCCTTACTTTTTCTCGAGCCAATTGCAGGTCCATGCCTTTCTGCATTTGTTTGTACCACCAGTGCTAGCAAAATGAATGTCTTCTGCAGATGTCAAGCTTATTCTTCATATACCTACACTGCTCCATCAAACTCTTAATGACTGGGTCTTACAGATTTGGAATGTAATGAAGATGTTTCTTCAATCCCCTTTGTTGTGATACATGAGCTAGGAAACAACAAAATGGCATATGAAGATTTTGAACAGTTAGAAAAAATAGATCTGAGGAGTGGGACCTTGAAATGGCAATGGCTAAGCTTTCTGTTAGAGTTACACAAGTTATGAGCAGAGAAGAAACTGGAAGGAAGATGATTTTGATAAAAAGAATCTGCTAGGTTCAACAAAGAAGAAAGGTCAGTTGTTACAAGTGTCTTAAAAGAGTGCCACTTTGCCAGTGGAATGTTAGGCAAAGGGAGGAAATGACAAGAAGAGTATTCACTTATTCAAGTTCAGGAGAATTGGAAAGAAGGAAGAATTTCCAAATCCTTGTTAATACAGTTGATAATTGGGTTGATAGAACCAAAGCAGGATGGTCTGAGTGAAATGGAGTTATTGCTCCTAAAGAGTTTGGTATGATTGATTGGTTCTTGTGTTACTGAGGATGCAATTAAAGCAGGTGATGCCAAGATATTACACTTGATTCCACGGAGCTGATACAAAGGAAGCCAGTACTGCAGGTGTTGATGCTGGAGAATTTGCTTCTCATGGGTGTCACTTTTGAGGTATCATACTGCCCCCTTTGGGTTTGATATAAGTAAAATGAAACTTCAAAAGCAGCATAATGAACTTAATGAAACAAAATAGTAAATATTTTATACAAGTTCAAGCTTATAAGAACTCACTTAAAACTTTGGAAAAACAAAAGAGAGTTCTTCAGAAAAATGAGTTAACACTTAAAGACAAGATTAGGGTGTTGTCTATCGAACTAGAAAATACAACTAATCTGCTAAAACATTCTGAAAGAATAAATGCTATTGCTGAGACTGCTAGAATTAATTACAGACAAAAACTTGATAATCACTTAGTACAAAATGAAAAGTGTAGAACCTCTTCCAAAAACTTGTTCAGATTAAATGATAGTTCCATGTCTATTAGAACAAAAGTGAGTTTGGGATTTAATAACTATATAAGGGAAAATAAGTTAGGATGGGATGACTCTGCATTTAGTGTATTTTACCACATACTTCTGAAGAAGTGGCAGGTAGTCCTCTTATCAATAGGTTGTCAAGCTGATAGTATGAAAGCTGTGCCTCCACCTCTTTCTGGAGACTACACTCCTCTATCAGATCACATTGACTTGGATGAATCACAAATGTCTTATGGTACAAAGTCCTCAACCTCTGGTGACTCTAATTCCTGCTGTCTAATGACGTTTATCCTCTTATGATAACAGTGACAAGCGTCTTTCCGAGGTCAACACAATTGATCTTTGACTCTAGTGATTCTAGGTGCAAATCTTCAGGCCCAAGTCAAAATGATTCAACCTCATGTGCAATCAAAATTCCAGTGTATCCCATCTTAAGAGTGAAGCTGAGATTGAGTCTAATGTTGGGACACCTATCCAAGAACCCATTATTGTTCAGGATTTACCTAGTTTCTCTTGTAATAGTTCTGAATAAAAAAGGGAAAACACTTTAGGACCTCTTGTAAAGAATGGTTATTTTAATAAAATGTCTAGGTCATTTTAGGAAAATATGCTTTCATTTGTTTCTAAGTTATGTTTTGAATGTAGTCAGTAGTACTATCTTATTGTAGATTGTGATTTTTTGAGAAGAAAAAACAATTGACATATAAGACATGTTGGTAATGGGTGGGACTTTATACAATAGTATGAATAATGTTAATCATCAGAATTCCAGTTTATCCCTACAAAACTGTACTTCTACAGGACTAGCAAGTAAACATTCTTCCTGCTAGACCACAACCAGTTCATACTGGTAAGCCAAAGGTGCTGCACTTTTACCACTATTAGGCAAAAATAGGCATTTTCAATTCTTACTGATAGAGGAATATTTCCATCAGTAACTTATGGTTGGTGGAAAGTACTCGCTAGACCTATGCCCATTTTAAACTAGAATACAAGTTCTTTAATTTCATACTTTACACCTATGTACCTCAAATTGTATTATAATCATATAAATTTGGGCGGGTTGGGTTAGATGGGCAAACTTGCTGTTAAGCCCTCAGCAGGTTTTCTTGGGATATCCATAGAAAAGGTTATACTGGTATACCCAAGTACAATAGTGGATCTCATACATCTTCATGGATAACCTTTTTAGATCATACAAGGCAGACCCAAGTCATAAATGGCTTGGGTCCCCCTTAGACACTAACTTTTCCTATGTTGTATATTGTAGGAAAATCCTTATTTAGATGCTGAAGATGAAGGGATCTTTGATAGTGGTTGTTCTAGAAGTATAATAGGTAACATCGGAATAAGACTGGATGACTTTCAAGAATTTCAAGGAGGAAAAGTGACTTTTGGAGGTGGTGAAGGTAGGATTACTAGAAAAGGGACTATCAGAACTCCCACACTGGATTTTGAAAATGTCTACTATGTGAAGGAACTACAACAATTCAACTTGTTCTCCATCTCTCAGATTTGTGACAAGAAGAATAGAGTTCTCTTCACAGACACTGATTGTCTTGTGCTATCCAAGGACTTCATGCTTCCAGATGAAAGTATGGTGGTACTTAGGGTTCCAAGGAAACCATTATTCTTTCACATTACCAATTGAATTACTCAGTTTCCCGAGGGGTAATTTGGCTTGTTTAGTGGCAAGGGGAAGATTTGAGTCCAAAGGGAGGACTGTTGTTGTAAAATTTTCTAACAAGTTGGTTTTAAAATATTTTTTTTACCACTTAGTTTTTCATGCTACACTAAGTTTTCTCCTAGTAGTTGTATTTTTCTCCTGATAGTTTTAACTTTTTCTACTGGTAGTTTTAGTTCCTCTTGCTTGTCTGTAATTAGTTCATTCTGATAGTTATTTTCCTTTACATTTTAGTGTATATGTTTTGTGGTGTATTGGCCTCGCCTTTTGAGACTAATGTTCAAGAGGGTGGTTTAGTGATTTCTAAGTGTTCTACACTGGACAGCGTGGACTTACTTTGATGAAAAAAAGAGTCATACTGGTAGTTCAAGTGTTCCCTCTGGTGTTACCAGAGTTCCTACTAGTAGTTTCCATTTTTCCTACTGGTTGACCACTTCCTACTGGTAATGTTAATTTTCCTTCTGGTTGACTTTTCTTTGTGCTGGTTATGTCCGTTCGTGCTGGTAGATTAAATTGAGTTTTATCTTCATTAAAATTTACATATTTTTAGCATTTTATTTGTCAAAGGGTTTCCTATTTAAATGGATAATTACTGTTTTCTCACATTTTAACAGTTACTTTTTCCATTAAACCCTAATTTCCAAAGGTCCAATCAGGAAAGTGAGATCATTACTTTATATAAATTAAATATACCATTCTACAAGTATTTAACTTCAATTGGATCATCTCCCAGCATAAAATCTCAACCTATTTCACAATCTCAATGGCCGACACTAAGTACAGGGTCTACGGACACAACAAAGTATGGTTATTTGTAAAAACCCACAGGCAAGTGATGATTCATCATCAGTTTCTTGATTTTGAGGGTTTCTCACATAAGTATGCTCTCACAATGACCCATCATCTTTGACTCATTAGTCAAACAATCTGGTTCTACGGCTACATCTAATGTCTCTGAGTTAGGTTCACCCAGCTATCCTAGCTACCATTGATGGAATACTCCCTACAACATATGAGGACTCCAGTAAGAAGTCAACTTCAAATTAGCTGATGATGGTGGGTATTAATGATTTTACTTAATTGCGAAAATCTATTCTGGAATTGGATAACCTTGGGTATGTCACTGAAGGCCACAGTTAACTTTTTACAAGTACTAAGTTCAGTAGTTCTTCACCTTATGGCGGTTTTTGGTCACCACCTTTCTTCACTGTTTAGTACCAAAGTTTGGTAGTTGGATCAATTTGGTAGCTCATTGTTGTTTGCCACTTATTGTCTATCTGTATGGGATGTGAATTCTAACTGGTCTAGCTACATTTTTAAGGGGATGGTTAATAACATAGGAAATGCTAAAAAGTTCTTAATGTATCCTAGATTTCTTCAAACCATTTTGGGTATAGAAACTAGTCTTACAAGACAATACCAGGTGTTCAAGCTATCTAGTAAACTTTTTGCTAATATGAAGCTCAACTTTGAGGGGCAACCTATGCAACTTTTAGCTGCTATGCTTCCCCAAGATCATGAAGTGAAGGTGCAGGTGGTACGTTGCACAAGCTGTCCCCCACCAATACCTGAAACCTATTCCAGCGCCTATGGCCTAACTGGCCAACCTCAAGACCCATTTATCTAATACCCCCAAGACTAAAAACTTCCCTTGCATCTCCACCATCTCCACCAAGGTCCACTCAAGCTCCCCCTGCAGGTCACACTTCAGGAGGTGCAAAGGACCTTATTACACTAACTGCTATGTCCTCTGTAGTTTCTACTCTTGTTCAGAAGGTAAATTCGTTAGAAACTGAGCTCAAGGACAGCAAAGAAGCGATTTAAGGATTGTGGTTGGGGGAATGTTGGTCAAGAAAGCTAAGCCATGGAAGTAAAACTCAAGACCAAGAAAAGGAAGGTGGTGTTGAGTGATTCTTGACAAGAAGAAGGAGGAGAGCAAGTTGTGGATTTGGATGCTTAATTGCTTTGTGCTATGCAGTTGTGATTGTGATTCAATATTCCTCATGGGTGGTGCTTCTTAGTTCCTATTACTTTCTATTGATATTCCTCCTGGTGGATGCTTCTAGTTCCCTCATATTCCTATTGATGTTCCCTAATGGTGTTGCTTGCTGGTTTTTCACAAAAGGAAAAGCTCCAAATGGTGGAAAGAAAGACGACAATTACTGTACAGAAAAGGACACTAAAGCAGATGGAAGATGATAAGACTGGTGAGGAGACTGCAAGAGGTTACATAATGATGAACAAGCTCAAGTGGCAGACAAAGAGCAGAGATGAACAAAAGGAGAAACAAGAAGTTCTTGATTATCCATGTATTTATTTTGAGGCTGATTGGATCAACATATGGCTCTGGTTTGAAGCTAATGCATCTCTTTTTTCCAATGACACTATTGGGTGATGATGTGACTAAAGACATCTTTCTAGTCTGGATGGGCTTTGATCAAGAGGAAAAACAAGTCTTGCTAAGAATGGCAATAGGATAAGGATGGATAAGGCCCAATGACTCTGGTACAACAAAGAACGTCTACATAGACAATTTGTCAAGAATACCAAAGTAGTGCTCTCTTATTCTATGGTTGGAATAAGGACACCCCTAAGGGGGAGGAAGAAAGTTTCATGATGCACATTTGAAGGAAGAGTTTGAAAAGATTTAAAGGCTCTAGCAAAAACTTCGTTCAGACTTTAGGAGCTGGACTTTGAAGAGCCAGGTCCTGAGTTAGAGACCCTTCTTCCAAGCAGCCAAAAGTCTACTGAAGCCCCCATTCCTTCTGGGCTTGATGTTCCCCACCAAAGGTTAGTTCTATCACCTAAATCTATATGGCATGAAGGAGGAAGTCTCTGGGCAGGAATCGTTCTAACTAAGCCCAAATCTGTGCTCAAAGAATTGGATTTAGATGCAAATGATCAGACATTCATCAACTTTGTGTCTGATGAGGACTCTTCGGATGAGGCTCCTATTCTCTGGTCTGCTCTTGCTGGTTGGGAGGTGATCTCTACTCCTCTGGGAGAAATTAATGCTCTTTACAGTGGATCTGTCTACCAAAACATCTTTTCCACTATAAGGGGAGATCCTTCATATGGTGGATTAGACATGATCTATGAAGTTGTTATGGCTATTGCGTGCGTCATACTACTACTATGAAAACATCTGTTGCTGGTGCTGGATTGATGTTTATGGTGTGATCTTCAGTGTTGATGGATTCCTCCAAGAAGGTAGGGGTAAGGGTTCTTTTGGTTGGAATCTCATCTCTTTGGCAAATTAAAAGGTTGAGGTTGTATTAATCTTTTGCAATGTTCTGTATTGGGGAAACTGTTTTTGGAGAGTGTTGTACATGTTTGCAGATGTATCTTTTCATCTCTCAGTGTATCTCTTGGAATTGCTTGCTTAAGCACAAGTTGGAGATTGACAAGGATGTTGTGGGCAATGACATGACTACTGCTGAGCAATTGATTCGGTTCATCAAGAATCAACTTGTTGCTGCCCAAGTTTCTCCTGTTTGAATCATTGGTACTTGTAACACTATAGTTAAATATTTAACTTTTTGCTGTGTCTAAACTGTATTTTGATATATAACTCTATTTTGTGTAGTTTGTCTAAATGTGTGTTCACTTTTTGTTTTTTTAGGTAACCAAGTGTTTTGATAAAAGGTGATTTTGGCAATCTGACAAGCTTTGGTAATATGTTTAAATAAGTTTTGAGTCTTTGGTGTGCAAAGTTATTTTTGTTTCAGGCCAAACATATGCCCTTAAAGTAATACTTTTTTTAGGGTTTTGGGTGTTGGTTAAACCACCACACAACAAATGGTGTTCAACTCACCATGTCTCACAGACAAGAAAGAGTTGATTCACCATGAGGGTACGGCTCTGGTGTGACTCTCAAATCCGTTGATAGCTTTAATAGTTTGCTCAAAACTATAGGGTCTTTAACTCACCCATGCTTCATTGCTGTGGTAGAGTTTGAATATTGGTTATCAATTCACCATGGATAATGCCCTTATTGGGAACCAAAGGATTGGGCTAGTCCTGAGCAAATGGCTATAGGTAAAGACATATAAAATCCGTTTATGGCTGTGATGATTTGCCAAAAATCATTAGGGTATTCCAATTCACCATGATTCCATGTTTTCTAGAGTTGGACTGGTTTACTAATCACCAGGGTGTGTCATGATTCCACTAAAGAATTAGCTTAGCCCAAGAGTGAGTAGCTACTTGGTAAAGGGCTTATCAAATCACTCTGTTGCTGTGGTGGTTCAAAGTCTGTTGTGAGTTCAAGATTTCCTGAAGGTTCTTCATTGTTTGACTTTTTATGTTCAAGTTCAACAAGGCTACGAAGACTGCAAACTATATGGTTCTTAAAGGTGTTCTTATGAAAAATAAAGATGCTGCTTCCTCTAGAGACATTCAGCTGATATGTGCAGAATTTTCAAGTATTCAAGTCAAGACTCAAGCAGATTGGATGTTGCTGCAAAGTTCATATTTCAATCCTCAAGGTTCAAGACTAAAGATCTATCTAGAAACTAGAAATTAACATAGTCAAATTCCAGTTCTAGGGGAGGTATTTTCTAGGAATAATTGTAATACTTAGTTTCTACTAGTAGGTATGTAGTTCCTACTGGTAGAGTAGTAGTTCCTACTGGCAGGTATGTAGTTCCTGCTGGTAAGGTTATTATCATAGTTAGTCCTGGTAGGCTAAGTCTAGTTCCTACTGGTAGAGTACTTAGTCCTGGTAGAGTCAAATAGTTATTCCAGGATAAGGTTTTAGTTAGTTAGAGATGAGGATATGCATGAGCTAAATTAGGAAGAGTCATGCATATTATTCTCACGTGATTTTAGGAGATGCCGATTAGGGTTTCACCACTATAAAAATAACCCACGGCTTAGGGAAATACAGCGATCCAAAAAACACAATTCTCCTTGTTCGTTAATAGAAATCCATAGAAGGATCTTTTAGTTTTTATTAGTCCTGTTCTTCTTATTAGTTGTGTCTATATTCCGCGTAGACATTAGCTTTTCTAAGCAAGAGTCTCTCTAGTGTTTAGCTTGTGATTACATAGGCTATTCACCATCCTTAACAGGCAGTAAAGATCTATCTAGAGTGGGATACAACAAGAATCAAGAGGAGAATCATCAACTTCATCACCAGAAGTATCTTTAGACTCAGCCTCTTGAATGTTGTGTGATGGATAAGAAGGGATAATGATGACTTGTTCATCACATTCTGAGTCTGAATCAGCATCTTGTGTACCTGTAGGGTTAGTTGAAGCTTCTTGTGTTCCTGCAGATTGGTTAGCTTTATCACGTTTATAGCCTAAAGTATCAGTCAAATAATCGAGGTTAAAATACCATTCATTACCAAGACCCTGTACATTATGTTTTTCCTTAAGATACCTCAGATTCATAGTCTCTTCTACCCTTTTATTAGGCACATTGTACACCCTGTAGGCTCTATTACTTGTAGAGTATCCAACAATGTAGCCTTCATCAGCCTTGCCATCAAACTTACCTAAATGATCACTTGTTTTTAGAATGGACACATGACACCCAAAGGGTTTAAAATGACTGACAGAAAAAGGGATGTTCCAGTCAATAAGGCATAGGTGTTCTTATTATGATGATCTGTTACAACACTCTATTCAAGACCCCCATAACAAGCAGTTCTTACTGCTTCAGTCCAAAACATAGTAGGTAACTTAGAGTCAGCCTACATAGTTCTAGCTGCCTCTATGAGGGTTCTATTTTTTTGTCTCAGCAACCCTATTTTGCCGTGGGGTTCTGGCATTACTATAATCCCTCTTTATCCCTTTTGACCCACATGAGTTTCATATCTATGTGGCATTTTTAACTCTGTACAATTATCTACATTTATAGCTTTTATCATTTTTGTTCAAATGGTTTTCTACAAGATTACTAAAGTCCTTAGGAATGGGATAGGGTCTCATCCCTTATGTTCTAAAAAGAAAACCCAACAAAACCCTGATATAGTGATCAGTGACACAAGGCGAGTAGTTATATTGTGGTCAATGCTTTGAATTGATGTAGGACCTAAGAGGTCCGTATGATGCAATCTGCAAGGCTCAGAAAGGAAATGGAGCTCAACAGCAGTAATGGGGGGCGCCTTTATAAAGAGGCTCTTTATGTAGTTGCTTTACAACAAGCAACACAGGGTTTATGGTCATTCTTGAAAAGTTTTTAGGGGTTTAGTCCTCTAACTAAGTTACCATTTTCAATCCTGTTCATGTTTTTTTAGTTTACATGACCCATTTCCTCCTATGTCATTTCAGATTCATCATGAGGCATTGTACTAAACAAGCCCAAATTACCCCTGGGACTGAGATTATTCAATGTTTAGGGGTAAGATTATGTTTCCTTGGAACCCTATAGTACCTCCATACTTTCATCCAGAAGCATGAAGGTCCTTGGATAGCTCATGGACATATCAGTGTATGTCGAGAGAAATTTATTATTCTTGTTCAGCAAATATGAGAGATGGAGAACAAGTTGAATTGTTGCCAGTTCCTTAATTGACATTTTCAAATCCAGTGTGGAGTTCTGAATGTCCATTTTCCAGATAAATCCTTACCTTCACCACCTCCAAAAAAAGTCACTTTTCCTCCTTGAAATTATTGAAAGTCATATTGTCTCTTCCATGTTACCTGTCATACTTCTAAAACAACCACTATCAAATATCCTTATCTTCAGCATCTGAATATGATATTCCTACAATATATACAAATAGGAAAAGTTAGTGTCTAAGGGGGGACCAAGCCAATCTATATGAATTGGGTTCTGGCATTGTGGATCTGAAAAGGTTATCCATGATGATGTATGAGATCCTTATTGTTCTTGGGTACCATTATAAACATTTTTATGTGTTTTCCAAGAAAAAACCTGCTGAGTGGCTTAACAGTAGATTGCTTCTCAGCACCACCATATTTTCATTAATGCTATGATTATAATACATTTGATGGTACATATGGTGTATAAGTCTGAAAATAAGAATTGTAGGTCTATTTAAATGGAGGCATAGGGTCTTGCAGTACTTTACACCAACCAGAAGGTACTGATGGAGAAGATCCTCTATCAGTAGGAAATGAAAAAGGCCTATTTTGCCTAACCAGTAGGAAAAACTAGGTTGCAGGCCATTAGGCTTACCAGTAGGATACGGGTTGTGTTCTAGTAGGAGGATGTTTACTGTTTGGTGCGCAGTCCTTAGATAAGTTACAGCTTGTGGGGGACAAACTGATTTGATTGATTAAAATTATTCCTCCTATGTACAGGGTCCCTACCAATTACCACGATTATTAGCCATTTGTTTCTTATAAAAATCACAATCCTTAATAAGATGAGTACTACTACCACATACAAAACATAATTTAAAAACAGATGAAGCATTTTTTCTAAAATGACTTGCCTTTTTATTAAAATAACCATTCTTATTACAAGAGGTCCTAGAAGTGTTTTCATTCTTATCAGAACTATTACAAGAGAAACTAGGTAAATCCTGAACAATAATTGGTTCTTGGATAGGTGTCCCAACATTGGACTCAATCTTATCTTCACTCTCAGATGTGGATACACTGGAAGTTGATTCACATGAGGTTGAATCATTTGACTTGGGCTCTGAAGATTTAACACTAGAATCACTAGAGGCAAAGTCATTTGTGTTGACCTCTGAAGACTTGTCATTGTTATCACAAGAGACAAAGTCATTAGACACAAAATTAGAGTCACCAAAGGTTGAGGACTTTGTACCATAAGACATTTGTGATTCATCCAAGTCAATGTGATCTGATAGAGGAGTGTAGTCTCTAGAAAGAGGTGGAGACACAGCTTTCATACTATCAGCTTTGGCAAACCTATTGAAAAGAGGTCTACCTTCCACTTCTTCAGAGTTAGTTGTAAATAAACAAATGGCAGAGGTCAATCCCATCCTTAACTTCATTTCACTTATATAGTTATCAAATCCCAAACCCACTTTTGTTCTAACAGACACGGAACTATCAATTAATCTGAACCAAGTTTTTTGGAAGAGGTTCTCCACTTTTCATTTGTACTAAGTGATTATCAAGTTTTGTCTGTAATTCTTTCTTAGCAGTCTCAGCAATAGCATTTATTCTTTCAGAATGTTTTAGCAGATTAGTTGTATTTTCTAGTTCAATAGACAACACCCTAATCTTGTCTTCAAGTGTCAACTGATTTTTCTAAAGAACTCTCTTTTGTTTTTCCAAAGTTTTAAGTGAGTTCTTATAAGCTTGAACTTGTATAAATTATTCACTATTTTGTTCATTAAGTTCAATGTTGCTGACTTTTGATGTTCAAGTTCAACAAGGCTACGAAGACTGCAAACTATATGGTTCTTGAAGGTGTTCTTATGAAAAATAAAGATGATGCTTCCTCTAGAGACATTCAGCTGATATGTGCAGAATTTTCAAGTATTCAAGTCAAGACTCAAGCAGATTGGATGTTGCTGCAAAGTTCATATTTCAATCCTCAAGGTTCAAGACTGAAGATCTATCTAGAAACTAGAAATTAACATAGTCAAATTCCAGTTTAGGGGATGATTGTTAGGAATAATTGTAATACTTAGTTTCTACTAGTAGGTATGTAGTTCCTACTTGTATAGAGTAGTAGTTCATGCTGGCATGGTATGTTGTTCTGCTGGTTAAGGTTATTATTCATAGTTAGGTCCTGGTAGAGCTAAGATCTAGCCCTAATGGTAGAGAGTACTTAGTTCCTGGTAGAGTAAAGAGTTATTCCAGGATAAGGTTTTTTTGTTAGTTAGAGATGAGGATTGCTAATGAGCAAAAGTAGAAAGAGTCGTGTATTATTCTCACGTGTTTTTAGTAGATGCCGTATTAGGGGTTACACTACTATAAAAGATCCCTCGGCTTAGGGGAAATAAAAAGATCCTGAAAACAATTCTCCTTGTTCGTTATAGGAAATCATAGAAGTTAACTTAAAATCTTTCTTCATTATCTACAGACCGAAGGTTATCTTTTGTTTTTATTTGTCTTGTTCTTTTTATTTTTGTGTCTATATTACGCGTAGAACATTAGCTTTCTAAGCAAGGAGTCTCTATTGTTGTTTAGATTGGATTAAATGGGCTTTTCCACCATCATTAACAGGCAAGTAAATATCTATCTAGAGTGGCATCCAACTTTTACTTGTGAAATCAATTCAAAAAATATAGAATCAATTTGCTCAACGTAGATTTCTCAATCTTTCTCAAAATAAAAACATTCTCAATGGAGCCGGAAGACCACCCCACACTTCACTCGCTCACACCCCCTAATCACTATATATATATATTATATAATATATATAAATAGAGAAGAGAGAGAGGAGGCACTCTCTCTCTCTCTCTCTCTCTCTCTCTCTCTATATATATATATATATATATATATATATATATAGAGTTAGGATCAAATAAGAAGTTTTCTTAAAATAAGAAGGATAAGAAGTAACTATAACTGCATATCCGAGATGCACCGACTTAAATTAGATGCATCTCTATAATCTTAGATGCATTATAACGCATCATGATGTGTTTTCTAGCTTTTAATTAGATGCATATACGTATATTAGATGCATTTCATTTTTTCTCTTGTTTTTTGTTCCTCTGCATGTGCCAAAATTATGAAAATCAATTTGCACCATCTACGCATCAAATTAACGTTCGAAACTCAAAAAAGTGCATCTAAATGAATAAAAATGCATCTAATGCAAGTCGTTGCATCTCAAATGTGTGGTTTTAGTCACTTCTCACCACTTCTTATTTTAATTTACTTCTCACTGGATCCCTACTATATATATATATATATATATATATATAAAGTCAAAGTCAATTAAAGTCCAACGTTGACTTTTGAAAGTCAAACGGGTTGAAACTAGAGTTGTCCAGTGTTATAAAAATAATAAACGCTACTATTTTTATAAGTATAATATTTTAAACTTAACGATTGTTACGAGCGAATAAGATTCTAAAAATAAAAACTTTTAAAATATTCGGATATAACACCGATACGAGTAAACGATAACCGAATTAAGCGTTGAATGCGCGATGAGATAAATAAATATTATTATAAATATAATTAGAAGACGATACTTACTAAAAAGTGGTAACTTCCAAAAATAGTAACTTTCCAAAAATAGAAGGTTTCCATAAATAGAAAGTTTCCAAAAGTAAAAAGTTTTCCATTAAGTAACGTACAATATAAATGAAAGAATGATCGTAACTCGATTACAGGAAGTCTAGGATCTAGGACGCGCAAGTGGATTTCTCATTACATGTGTATGTATATTTATGTTATTTCAATAGTTGCGACGCACGCACTATTCGATCGTACTTTATTGTATATTAATCGAGCGACATAAATTATAGGTCGCGGTTGAGCTCATTGTCAAGTAGTTCGTGATTGTTTCGGTTATTTGATCTTCGGCTTCGATCAAGGTGAGTTCATAGCCTCGCTTTAGAACTATGTTAAATGTTTTTAACCTGCGAGGGGGATACTTGCTGTTTTATGAAAATGAGAACGTAATGTGTTTTGATACTTAATATGATTCCATTCACTACTGAGTATATGTCTTTTGCTATGTGACCGTTAGTTGCCTTATTGTAGGTAAATGCTAATGCATTAAATATATCTATTGGGTTTGACAACCCTGTTCGGGGTTTGAATCAGTTGGTGAGCAGCCTATAACAGACATTTTATGGTTAGTATTAGGGGAAGTGGCATACTTTCCGGACATTATTTTGTCCTACGGGATGAATGTGTTATGTTTCAGTACACGGGCTCATTTAGTTGGAACTCATTACTTTTATAACTTGCCCTACGAGCAATGTTATATGTTTTGCGAAACCAAATATGCGTTCTAATTGTTATGTGTAAACTCTATGAATTCACTCAACGTTTTGTTGACCTTTTTAAGCATGTATCTCAGGTTAGGTGTTGTTGATGGCTTGGATGAGACAGAACGCGGATATCAAGGACGGTGTCTCGGTGAAGTAGTGTCATAATTAAAAGAATGTTTTTAGAAATCAAGTCGTGTTGTGAGTTTTAGAAATAAAATTCTATGTTGGTATTGGAACCTATGTAACTCTGATGTTTCTTTATATAAATAAAATAAATTCTTTTTTATAAACGTATCTTTGAACGTTTACTGGGACTTGTGTGCATGTATTATGAAGTAACACCCCAACTGTTGTATTCCGCTGTGTATTGTATTTTGGGGGTGTTACATAAAATGATGTCGACTTTATATAGTAAGGTGGCCTAAACGTCTACTTAGTTTCTATGGTTACTAATTTAGTTTCCAGTGACAAACACGTTTTATGTATACGCACACAAAATTTGATATAAATAAAAATTTGGTTCTTGACAAAAGTTTTATGGTGACTACTCTCAGCATGGCATGGTCCTTTCTGAATTATACATAGGTGATCAGGCTATGTATATTTGAGGTCTAACGATGCGATGCTCATTTTCGTCAAAATAGTGTTATGTATAAAGTAGTATCAAAATGGTTTACAGTGTGAGAAAATAATTCACAAGATAGAAACGAGGTAGTTTATAGGATGGCAACAAAATGATTTGTGAGTTGGTCGTACGATAATTTATAAGACAATAGCTAAATAGCTCAAGATAGTAAAAATGATTTATCATGTAATAGTAAAATGTTTCATAAAGTTATAATGCTTTAGAGAGTGGTTTGCATGAATAAATAGAAAATTGAAATAAAATTGACAAAATTTTCAAGACTCGTTAATCTGATAGATAATTTAAAATCATCAACACAATACAACGAACATGTAATAGGGAGTATAACGTGAATTCCTTAAAGGAAATAGAGTCTATGATGGTTCCAGCTTAGGTTTCATTATGTAAGACGGGTCAAAGATGATGTAGGTGTTTCAATAGTATGAGGCGGGTGTTCAAAATCAAAGTTGAAAGGTAAGGTAACCTGTAGGATTGACAGACTGTGACATGTTTCAATGTTGTGTAATACGGTATTATGTGAAATCATAAAAAAAAGATTTAAATAATATCGCGTCATTCACAATGTCTTGAGAAATGTTCTAGTATTTATATAGATAACTCTTATATAAATAAATGTAATATAAACGTAAGGGGATGTAAGCATATATGTACGTATGTTTG
>BQNB010005048.1:88578-104247 GCA_026074375.1 Tanacetum coccineum | reverse complement strand
TTGTATATATAGTGAGTTGAGTGAGGGGGGTAAAATGAATTTTTTTTTTAAATCAGCCGTTTTAGGGGGTAAAATGAAAAAAATTTAATTTTTTTATTTATAAATACTAGCCGTTAGGGGCTAAAATGAAACATTTCAAAATTGGGGGGAAAGAGTAAAATTTAAATTCTAGCCGTTAGGGGGGTAAAATGATTTTTTTTTTTTTAAAACCACCTCAACGCGCATTGGCCGGCCAACGCCGAGCCCAACGCCGCTGGCCAACGCGGTGGTGGGATGTAGTAACGCCGGACAACGCCGGCCAACGCCGTTGCGGCGTTGCTGCACCGAGTGCTCTAATGCGGATTGATTGAATTTGGTAGGGTGAAGGTAAAAAAGACAAAGTGTCATTTCATACATCTTGCATATGCTACACAGAAATAAATGTTTTTCTGAAGCATGATGGGGTCATATTGCCTAGGATCCTCTCAATCTCGTAATTCAATATTTCTTTAAACACTTGTGTATTTAGGATTGCATTTTATTCAACTTTTTGTTGGTAACGAGTGTATATACGCCCCATATTGTTGCGAAAATCAGTTTTTTGGTTGTCAAAATTGATCAGTCGCGATACATTGATTAATTTAATGTGTCACCAAAGCATAACCATGGTAGATCAGAGTATGCGCTTAGGAACTGAATGAGCTTCCATGTTTGACGTTTATCATTACTCGAAGGCCAGCTATACAACCCCGTACCCCGCCATCGATTAACCCCATCCTGCACTTCAAAGTTAATGAAATTCCGCATGTAACATTCCACTCAAAGATCGACCTCTTATTCCATAACAACATTAGACCACCCCGCTCAACCATTTAATTTGTATTGATGACAAGAATATTATAAGTTACTGTAATAAACTAGAGCGAACCCCGTAATTTCACGATCGTGTAAATGAGTTTCCATAAAAAAACACAATAGTGAGGCTTAAATCATATATAAGAGAGCGTAGTTTTTCTTCTTGTCCAAAGGTTTCTTTATTAATAAAGTAACCCACTATTCATGGAAACCCGATCTTGTTTCTTACATTATTTTTTTATATAGCAAACCCAACTTTGTTTGCTCTTACAAATATTTCCTTTATTATATATAAATGGCAAATCCGACCTTGTTTGCTCTTACAATATATTTTTAATGTGGCAAACCTGACCTTGTTTACTCTTACTATGTAACATTAATCATTTTTTTTCCGTTCAACATATATCGACGATACCACATATACATTTAATAATATGTATAATTTATCATTTTTTGTTCCGTTCAACATTATTATCGACGACTACCTCATATTCATTTAATAACACACTTTATGGACATTCAATTTTCACAACTTTCGCATATTAATATTACATCCAATCATTGTAGCTACTGATGGTCTTGTAAATCACGTTTGGCATGATTATATTTAATTTAAAAAGTGCAATACCTAATTTAAACGCACATGATAACCTCACCTACTATAATGTCGATCTTATTTGCTGTCACTTCTTGTCATGGCAACTTTTGACAATCACCTGAACCATGGTCGAATAGAATTAGGTACTACCCATTACCCTTTTGTAAAAACTGAAGTTGTTTGCTTCGCTTGGTCTCTATGTCCGTCAGAATCTTCACTATTACCTTAGGGTTTATGGGTGAGGATGGATACGATGGAGGAAGAGTTTCTTCTAAGTTAAATACTAACCTGGTCCCGGTTAAATATTGTGAGAACAAGACTCTAGTGAGAGTCGGATTCAGTTTTCCAAATGTCCAATGTCAAAATGTGAGTTCGTTTGTTGTCATTTTTTTAATTCTTAACTTATAAATGCATATATGGCTAAGGATAGTCCTTTCATATTTTTTTTTATCGCGTAACTAACCCTGAACACACTAAGTACTTAGTTTTCATCTTAGTTACCATAACCAAATAAACCACCATATTTCTGATGATAAAATTGCGGGTTAGGGGCGTGTATTTGCGTTTATGTTACTATACATTTGGTGACCACTTAACAGAGATTATACGTCACAACCCTTACACAATTACTTAGTTTACATCTAGTACCAAAACTCAAATAAACCACCAATTTCATATGATAAAATTTCGGGTAGGGTATGCGTTTAATTACACATACATTTGACCACTAAAACGGACTTAAATGACAAAAAAACGTATCAAAAATACATTGTATTTGTATGTTTTGCATTTGTATTATGCAGGTAACGGATATCAAAGAAAAGGACAAAATCGAAGCCAAAACGACAAAAGCGAGCACGTGAACGGAAAGACCGTGAGAAGTCAAAAAGGCAAAGTCAAAGTCAACAAAAGTCAAAAAGTCAAAGTCAACCTCGGGAAGTGGCATTGGAAAAAGCATCGAAAACCGAACTCGAAAACCTAAATTGCCAAAAGTGGGCCCACCCGTATCACCTAGTGGGCCCGGGTCAGCCCACTTATACACTTATACTTTATAAGCCATAAACCTTATAAAAAGCCCAAAGTCTTTTTCATTTATAACCGGCCCAACAAACTAGCCCAATCCGTACCCCTTTATAACACTCCCGTTACCCCTTAACCCTTAACTCCGTTAGGACTAACGGTGCAAACCATTTACAAACCAAAAGGACCAAAATTGCAAAATACAAGGACGTTAGATGCAATAACATATAACACTTTCAGGGACCATTCTTGCCCATTTCCCAAACCTTCAAAAATAGCGGGAACACTGTACATCTTCCTAAATGTTCCCTGTCCTCACTACCAGACAAGACATCATCCCCCTTTCTTCTCCCCTATGTCGACCAACACTTTTACACATCTTATCTCACCAAAAATCCACCTTAGCAATCCTTAGCATTTCTATTCGTCAAGGAATAAGGACAAGAGATGAAGGGCTAAGATGACAAGACTTGGGCACTACTCATTTTGGATGGCTATGATGACTCTTGGATCCCTCTCACACAACAAACACACCTGCAAGAGCTCTCACAAAGAAAGCACAACTCCTAGAATCTTCTTTTGATTAGTATAAAAAGAGCTCAATTGTAAGCCCTTGAGGCAGTTAGTTTTTCTTAAGTTTTTTCACCTAGTTGTAATGTTCAGCTTATTTTAGTGTAACCTTTTAATATTGTAATGTTTTCTTTATGAATTAATAAAATTTAAAGTTTTATCTTAAAACCCGTTTTACTCGTTTGTGTTTAAAAGTTATCAAGAATCTTTCTTAAGCTTATATAAGACCTTATTTAAGCCTATTGTTAAGCTGTTTTTATTTATATATAAAGTATTTAAGAAAAAATTTACAAAAACAAAAAAATATCCACTCTAAAACACCACAACTTATTTGGATGATAAGCCGGATTTGGATGGGCTTATGGACAATACTAGCTTGTCTTTTGACAAGCTAGAGCTTGTAGATTAGCTTATTTATAAGCTTGATTACCCTGTTTTGAGCAAGGGCCTTTGTAAGTTTCATTTTTCCATTTTTAGCTTATTTACTATTCAACTACTTATTTGTGCTTATTGTCTGTTTATATTGGCTTATTTGTGTTTGCTTTTGATGTTTAATGCTATTTATGCTTGATTTATAGTTTAGAAATGATTTGTTTGAGTTTTCATATAATTTGTCTTAAATAGCTTAAAGTATTGCATAATCTATTTTAGCTTATTTGTCTGCTTATTGAATATTAAAATGTGCTTAATATTGTTTTTAGCTTATTTAACATCTGGTCTTGGTAATTTATGGCTTAAATCATTCTAAATCAAGTTTTAAAAAGGATTCATAAACTTTAAGGGGTGTTTGGTTTAACTGTTTTCATGGGTTAAAATGGGTCAAAATTGCATTTTGACACTTGAGTCAGTTTAGTTTATCTTAAATTAGTCCAAAAGATTTAGTTTGTTTAAGTTTTTAAGTAGTAAATCTCATTTTAAGGTTTTAAGAAATTGTGGTTTGAATCTGAAAGCTTATAGCTCATTTTATTTGCTTGTTTGATTAGGACTTTGAATCTTGTTGTTTTGTGATGCTTTTTGTGTTTAAGAATGTGTTAAATCAGGTTAGAATCAAAGTCAAATAGGCCTGCATTATTGTTTTGCATTTTGCGAAAACTGTTAAAATTTGCTAAGTATTAAAAAAATTTGAGAAATTGCTTTTTCAATTGCTTATTGTGGCTTATCCTGAATTTCAAACTCTCTTTTGATTGTTGATATAAGCTCTTTGAGGTCAAATCTCAATCTGTTTGTAGGTTATAAGTTCATAAGGTTCTGTTTGTTTGCTTATTTTTAAGCTCAAAAGTGGTGATTTGTTAAGATTGCAAAAGTTTAAGGAAATTTGTCTAAGTGTTGAATCTGTGTGAGATAGCTTTTTCATGAAGCTTTTTAAGTGCTTATTTGAATTTCAAACTGCTTTTTCATTGTTGCTTATTGTAGCTTTTTGGCCATTCTTTTTAGTGGTGTAAGCCACTAAGCCATAAGGATCTGTTTCCTAGCTTAAAAATAAGCTAGAAAATAGCCTTTTGGCTGTTTGGTTAACAGTTTGGCCAAAAAGCTAATTTGCTTATTTAGGCTTATTAGCTTATTGCATTTGCTTATTCTAGGTTAGTATAGCTTATTAAGTCAGTTTAAGTCCCCTTTAGCTTGTTAAGAGCTTATTTAAACTTATTTGCCTTTTAGCTTAAAATTTCTAAGTTTTATAGCTTTTTGATCAATCTGTCATTCTAGCTTATTATAGTTGCTTATTTTTGTTCTTAAGTGCTTTTTAGAGATAACTTATCATCTTTTTAGAGATAGCTATCATCTGGTTTAGCTATTTCTCCTTTTTTCAATTTGCTATTTTTAACCAAATAGCTTTACAATTAGCCATTTTAAGTTTTAGAGTAAAGTTTAGCTTATTCTGTCTCCTTTCTTAAGCTTATTTTTGTGTGCTTATTTGTGGTTTATAAAAAAAGTGTTTTAGTAAAAGTTGCTTATTTTAAGCCCTTTTAAAAAGTTGTAAAAAAATGGCAAAAAGAAAAACGATTGGGATTAGGGGAAGCCCCAGTGAATCAAGGCCGAACCCGGGACCTCCACCCGACACACAAACTTTTTTACACACAACACCCTCTACCACTCCCACCTCAACCCCCACCCCCTTGGGTCTTTTTCGTTTAACTTGGCAAAATCAATCTCTAATACACATTTTGGCTCTTTTGGCTTATAAGCCGTTTTTTAGCTTATTTCACACTTAGTGATAAGCTGTTTTCCCAGCTTATTTTTATTAGATCTTCATGTTCAATCAACTTTTGCTAATATTTTTCTAATATTATTAAATAGTTTTAGTATTTTAAACATTTATTCATTAAAATCGTTTTTAATCATAAAAAAATTATAAAAAAGTCAAAAAAATATAATTCTTTTTTAAGAAAATTTCTTTTACCATTTACGACTTAAAAAATTAGATTTGCTTTCGTAGGTTAAAATTGCAAAATTTGATTTTTTTAAAGAACGGGATTGAAACCCGTTCCAGTTTTTTAGTGTTTTTTTAAGCCCTAATTTTTTCGTTTTTGGTCGAGTTGTTTCTTAGTTTCTTATCTTTAGTTTAATTAGGACTTATAAAAGCAAGAAAAATCAATTATTTAGAACTTAATTTTGATAATTTGAGGGTTTTAGGTCGCTTTTTAGGATCCCCGATTGCGTTTTTAGTTTTAAAATAGTTTTCCATATTGATGAATAAGTGTTTGCATTAATTTTCCCGTAGTTTTTAGAAACCAATCTAAATCTGTGTTTCATTCAAGCATCGATTATCAAAACGACTCCCCGACTTTTCAATTGCATACGCCTCGTTGGGGATAACCGACGCCGGGAATCATACATCCGGTTTACTACAATTAGCGATTTTTGACTTCCTTATTATAAGTTATTAAAATATTATAATATAAAATTTAAAAAAGGTAAGCATCAATTTTTATCAATCAGGGTATTACCAACTCTTTCCCACTAAAAAAAATTCGTCCCCCAAAATTTACAACTAAACAAATATGACTTGGATACCATGACATAGTATAAGTTGGTCTGTCCAAACACGTATGACTTAATAGAAAATCCTAAAAAGTATTTCAACACAAGAATGTTTGCAATAAAATAAAGCTTAAGTTTTGAAAAAAAACAAACCGAACTTAATAATTCAGAAAATTCATATCGACTAATCAAAGCTCTTAAAGCTACTAATAAGCCATCGCATGCTTCTTATTATCTTATGGCTTAATAACGAGTTTCTCAAGCATTCTTAGCAGTCAATTCTTTTCCCATTGGTCTTCCGGGTGAGTATCAATAGCTTTCCCTTTCAAAGGACAGGTCCAAAAACTTATGACCCGACTCTTTGCATTTGAAACGAAACCACTCATCTTTATATTCTTGTAGACGTGTGGCCTGACTTCATCACAATATTGACAATTGTCATTGCCAACATTCCCTCTTATTTGTTTTTCTTACAAATGGTACACGTTTTATACTCTCCCACATTCTTCATTTACCACTATTGGATTTGATCTTTTTTACACATCGTCATCATCGATTCTCCTCTTTCTTTTGTTGACCTCCTCCTTTCTACTAGTTTCGAATATACACCTTTTTTCTACATTAAAGCAAGCTCTACCGCTTCTTGAAAAGTTGCAGGTCGTGCTTTGTTGAACTGACCCCTGATTTTCGATCTTAAACCCATATGTATCGGTTTGATTTTCTTTCCTCAAGCTACCTGGTATTTCGCAATCTTGTTTTTTCATTAAACTTTGATATGTAATTTTCGGGACTGTCATATCATTATGATGTAGTATTAAGAATTTTCTGCCTCAAGCTTATCCATCAATCTTAAACTTTGACAAAATTTTTCTGTGACAAATCTTTGCATTACTCCCATGTCATAACACTCCCAACATCATCACCACGAGCGATCTTGATCATATTTCACCAATGTCACGCCTCTCCCTTCAGCAATTGGGATGCATACTTCACCCTTTACTGACGTGAGCATTCACTAATTTCACAGATGTCTTCTATCTCCTTTTATACTCTATTGGCGAAATAAAAACAATCACATGGTCATTTCACCATGAATTTAGCCGGTTTGCAATTTAAGAGGACTTATAGCTACTCATCCTTTGAGCTTCTGCGCTTCTTTTCTTTTACTTTCTTCATATCTCGTCTCTCAGCATCTTCTGCATTTTTTCATATCTTGTACAGCCTTTCTTTTCCCCTTTCTTGCTCCTCTGCAACCTCTTTTATCTTTTCATTGCTTTTCTCTCCTCTTGGCATCTTCATTTGCCCTTTTCTTTTTCCCAGACTTTCTACAGCTTTCCTAGCTTCTTCCGACTTCCTAAAGTTTCTTTGACTTTGAGCCAGAATAGTGGGCAACTGTTTTTGACATAATTCCTTTGATCTCATTGCCAATGTTCCCCATTAGTGACAAGCCAATCTTGTTTCTTTGTTTGAGTTTGCTTTAGAACCACCAGGACCCTACTTCAATTTCTCTCTGCCGTAGTAATTGAAGTTCGTAAGATATCAAGAGACATGTGATTTAACTATTACTAATATCGTTTTAAGGCGACATTACAATTTGGGTATGGTATATCTATAATAAGTCTCTACTCATGTCCATCTATTACTCCTTGTCTTTTAGTGAACCCAGAAGCACTAAATATCATGTTGTTTTCGCAGCTTAAATACTCCAATCCTAGTTTAAACTAGGTTCCTAAAAGCCAAATTCACTTAAACCTATGGACTGATACCATAGATGTAACACGCCATCTTATCGGGAGCGTTAAACCATCCTATTTTACCTTATTCCACGGAAACGTCTGACTCTTAGTCAGTCTTAAATAATCACTTGGATTTCCTAAAGCAAATTAATCTGGGTTGCAAAAATGTTAAAATGAATTTTAGGTCAGCCAAAAGGCTTAGTGGAGAAATTCATGATTTAACATATAAAAAATAACCTAATCCCAAACACTATTCCCAATTAATAACGAACTTGTAAACAATCATGGCAATTTTGTTTACAGTCATAATAAGTTTATTCAGTTATACCATATTTCCTTATTCTGATTTCCACATATCAACAACTTATTATAATCCAAATGCTTATTTTATGTCACTTAAAACATATACTAACTATTATATTTTATTTGATTCAACGGTCCAACAATTCAAAATATATATAAAACATGTCTTCTTAATAAAGTAACGCTACTTTCAATGAAAACACGACCTTGTTTGTTCTTATAGTATTTCTCTTTTTTTTTAAAATGGCAAAGCCGAACTTTTCTTGCTCCTTGCAATATTTCATCTTTTATATATAAATGGCAAAACCCGCCTTATTTGCTCTTCGCAATACATCCTTATTTTTAATATTGCAAACCCGACTATTGCGGTTGTGGATTGGGTTTGTTGACTAAAACAGAACCGCGACCACACCTTGAGGTTGTCTATAAAAATAGGAAACATGAACCGCACCGACATTTTGCGGTTTAGTTTTGAGCGTTTTTTTTGTGTTTTGCAGGTTTTAACTGCACCGCACCATCACTTGGTGATTTTTTATATTTATTTTTTTTTAATTTTTTTTTTTTATTTATTTATTTATTTACAGTTTTTTTTTTTTTTTTTTTTTCTTAATAATTATTGTGGGGTTTTGCGGTTTTTGTTAACAATGTTGTTTTTTCGTTATAACAATGCATATTTTTTAATGGTAAATACACACACACACTCTTATGACATATAAGAATATTAATGATATTTATGCATGGTATGTGCTTATTTATAACATACATTTTCCAATTAATAATGGGATTTAAAGACCAAAAACTACCAAAAGTACATTGAATTTGTGTTGTTTTTGCATTTAGTATTGTGCATGTAACAGATATTAAATCAAAAAGGACCAAAACAAAGCCAAAACGACAAAAACCGAGCACGGGGAATAGGAAAAGAGCGTGAAAAGTCAACCGATAAAAGTCAAAGTGAAAGTTGAAAGCCGAGAAACCAAAGAAAGACTTAATGGTCCCCTACCCGTACCAAAACATCTAATGGGCCGGTCAGTCCAGTAAGGTAATTTGAAGAATACAAGTTAAATAAGAAATGGCCCAATGCTATTTCTATTATATTCAACCCAAAACCAGCCCATAACACACTAAACAGAGACTTACCATCCCATTACTCTGGCATTAACTCCATTACACCGTTATGTCCTTTAGGGACTTTCATGATAGTCCTCAAGGACTAACCTTGGACAACACCCTATTACATACTTCTGGAGACCGCAAAACTTGGCCCAACATATCAAACCAAAAGCCATAAACCTGCCAAACAATGTTTATCTTCTTCATCTCACTTTTTTCTGTGTCTGCTACCCTGCAATATACAAACAAAACTTCACCCCACTTCATAAACACCAAATCCCATCTCACCCCCCATACCACAAAACAACAAAATGCCATGTTGGCAATCCTAAGCAACACCATTCGTCATAGAAAGATAAGAAATTGAAGGGTTGATGGATTGATGGATTGGAGAGCAAGAAAAATGGATGGCTTTTGATGAGTTTTTGACTTACTCAACAACAAACACACCTCTCACACCTTACAGAAGAAGCACAAAGTGAAGACCTTAAGACCTAGAATTCTTCTATAAAAAGGGTCACTTGTAGCCATTGAGAGGGATCTAGTTAGTCTTTACAACTTTTGTTTATGTTTTATTTATTGACTTCTAAGGCTTGTAATCTTTTTTAAGTTTAATGAAAGTTTGAGCTTTTTATGTTCTAAAATCCGTGTTTCAAGTTCCATTGTTATTCACCATCTTTTATAAGCTTTCTTTAAGTTCTAAACATTTCATTATAAGCTGTTTATACACTTAAACAACAAAAACTTCCTAGTTTCTTGTTGTTTAAGAACTAGTTCACAAAATCACTTAAAAGTTGTTCAAGAAATCTGGAGCATGGTGCATAATGGATGGCCATGGGTTAGTGCTTATGTGGATAAGCTATAGGTTGGTTTAAATAGTGAGTTTGATACCAAAGAGTTACCCTTGTTTTAGCAAAGGGTGTTTTGTAAGTTTCTCATTTTTCAAGTTTTATCTCATAAACTGTCATAGCTTATTGTACTGCTTATTTCTGGCTTTTTCTTGCTTATTTATGTTTATTCATCATGTTCATTGCTTATTATGCTTGTCTTGAAGTTTGTAGCTCATTTGGTTAAGTTTTTATGAAATCTTGGTTTTTATAGCTTAACATTGCTTATTCTGTTTAGCTTATCATTAGTGCTTCTTGCTTATTGAAATTTGCTTAATATTGTCTTTATAACTTATTGAACATCTGGTCTTGTTAAAAAGTTGCTTAAAATCTGATTTAATAAAGTCAAAAATAGTTTTTAAGATTTTAAAGGGGTGTTTGGCACAAGCAGTACTAACCTATGGTTAGTACTGCTTTGTCCATTTTGACCCATTTGGGAACTTTAGAAATCATATTTGAGGTCTTTAAATCTGTTTTAGGTGTTTGTTTTAGTTTAGAATTGATTTTTAAGGATTTGTGTATGCTTATCTTGAATCTGTGGTGGTTTTATGATTTTCAATTACATAATCTTGATGCTTAAGCTTTAGTTGAGTTTAGGTGTTGTTGTTTGTTCATTTTGATGTCCTTAACACCTTTGAGATCTGGTCTAAAGGTTTTGTGCAATGGTTTTTAGTTTTTCACTTTTTTTTAACCCATTTTGATAAAAACTGTCAAGAATACATTTCATACACCTAGTTTTTAAATCAAAATTTAGTTAAGTAAAACTTTGATTAAGTCTTGAAAATTGGTGCACAAGTAGTTTAACATATGAGTTTTAAGTTTTTGAACTTATTTTGAAGTTTAGAGCTTATTTGATAAGCTAAATTTAGGGCTGCACTCTGTTGAAAATCTGCTTAAGCTTTTGTAACCAGTTTCTTTGTTTATTAGATTTCTTAGCTTAAAACAGTTTGAATTTCTGTTTCTAGTGCTTAATATTGTACTTTGATAGTTAAACTTAAGATGTTTAGGCTTTTAGCTTATTTGAGTAGCTTTTTCTTAGCTTAATGATGGCTTAAAAGTTGCTTAAAAATCTGTTTAGAGAATTTGCTTAAGTCAAATTAAGTATCAGACCTGTTAAGCTTTTGGCTTATTTTTAAGCTTATCTAAGGTTTAGAAAAATTTCTCTTTTACAAAAGTTGTTCATAAATAGCTTATTTAAAAAGCTGTTAAAAAAATTAGCAAATAAAAAACATTGGGAGTGTAGGAGAAGTCAAGGTGAGCAAGGCTCGAACCTGAGACCTCTCCCACACAACACCAACGCTTTATAACACACCCTGCTAACCATCGGTACCAATAGGACCATCTGGTCACTACTTGCACCATTTGGTATTTAAAGACTTCTTAAGCCCCTTTTGCTTATAAGACTTCGTAGCTTATTAAGCTTATTTGTGGCTTATTCTGTTTAGCTCATTTGCTCATTTTATTTTTCATAGAACCTGCTCACTTTTAGCTACCTTAGGTAATTTTTTAGAATTTTTATAAAATAGTTTAGTACTTTTTAGGAATTTAATTAGATTAAAAACTTTAAAAATTCATAACTCAAAATTTAAAAGTCGAAAAAAATACAAATCTTTTTTAGATAATTTTCTTTAGTCATTTTCTAGGTTTACAAGTAGAAAAATTATTCGTAGGGTTATTTTTTGACATAGTTGATAATTTAGACGCGTTTTAGGATTCCTGGTATTCGTTTTAGTTTAAATTTGTAGTTGTTTTAATTATCCTTAGTTGCCTTTATTGTTTTCCCCGTAGAAATAGAAATCCAACCCAATCTTTGTATTATTCAAGCATAATCCCAAACCGAAACTCAATTTGCAAATTCACGGCCTCGTCGAAGGAAACGACCCTTTTAGAATTTTCCAAATTAGTTCAGTATTTTTTATTAATTTTTTAGATTAAAACTGTTTTTAATTCATAAAAAATAAAATAAAAGTCAAAAAAATATAATTCTTTTTTTTTTTAATTTTCTTTTATCATTTAGGATTTATAAAAATTAAATTTTATTGTAGGGTTTTAAAATTTTAGATTTAGTTTTTTTAAAAACGGGTTTTGATTCCCGTTATCGTTTTTAGGTTTAAACTGTGTTTGCGTTAGATTTTAGGAGCCTTTACTTGTTTTTAGCATATTCATTGGTAAGAAATAGATAACCAATCAATTTGTGATATTCAAGCATTGTTCCACAAACGTTACCTCGATTTTCAAATTCGCACCTCGTCGGGACACGACCCGGGAAGGTTTTTAGGGATTTTACTTTGGGTAAAAGTAATTATCCTATATATATATATATATTATTTTATTTGTAGATTGGTCTTATTGCCTTTGGAATTTTTAAGGTGGTTTGGCTAGTTTACAGTTTTGTGGTATATTATATACTTGATTTTCAACGAGTCAAATTTTGGCGCCGCTGCCGGGGAGGTTGTGAGACGAAAATTGAATTGAAGTTTGTTGTGTTTGAAGACCCTTCCCCGTGAAGTTTTTGTTGAGTTTGTGAATATTTTTTATATTATATAAGCCAAAAAAAATCAAAAAAATCAAATACTTTTTCTAAAGTATTTACAAAATCCGAAAAAATTAAAAAACCAACAAAACAAATCGTGTTGTTAATTGTTATAATCGGCTCACCTTTGAATTACAAACTATAAGGGGGGTATAAGGAGGGCTTGATCCAAGGAACATCGCCCAAAAAGGAAGAACGCTTTTAAATCGCTTCGGCGTGCTAATTCCTTCCGCTCTCTTGTGCGTAATTTAAAGAGCTACCGTGGACTTTTAACTTCCGGTTACCAAAAATATTGTGTTTTTCATAATTAGTGCATGCGCACTCGTTCTCAAACCCGTAACCGTCCTCAACAACAAGTCCCACCGACTTTTGTTGAACCCTTTGATCTTGAAGAACCAATTAATAATACCATTGAAAACCAAAATCAAAATCAAAATCATCAAGATCCTCCCGTAGTTACGATGGCCGATCAACGTACTTTGACATAATTGCTCCAAGCTCCCACCGAGGGATACGAGGATGCAATCGTTGTTCCTGTAATCACAGCAGATAACTTTGAGCTTAAACATAGTTTGCCCACTCTTGTTCAAAACAAGCAATTTTTCAGACATGACAAAGAAGATCCTCATGCTCATATCCGATATTACAACAAGATCACTTCTATGCTGAAATTCCCAAACATTCCGAATACGTCGATTAAGCTTATGCTTTTTCCATTTTCCCTCAAGGGGGCCGCCCGGATTTGGCTCGAAAAAGAACCCCCTCGATCGATTCTTACTTGGGAGGATCTTGTTTCGAAGTTTATCAAGGAATTTTTTCCTCCCTCCAAAACGACAAATCTTCGTAATGAAATTAACAATTTTCAACAATGATTTGATGAATCTTTTAGTGAGGCATGTGACCGATTCAAGGATCTCCTTTTATCATGCCCACATCATGGTTTTTCGAAACTACACCAACTCGATACATTCTACAATGCTTTGAATGTTAATGATCAAGATTCGTTGAATTCTGCCGCGGGTGGTAATTTTTTGGATAAAAGGCCCCGTGATTGCTTAAGCATCATTGAGAGCAAATCCAAAGTTCGTCATTCACGAAGCAAAGCTATTGTTTCCAAAGTGAGTACGAGCACTTCTACCCCTGGTGTTTCACCCGATGTAGCCGAACTTAAAGATATGGTGAAAGCCTTGCTTCTCGACAAACAAAAATCCCAAGCTCCCGCTACCGTAAAAGCGGTCGAGGAAAGTTGTGTAACTTGCGGTGGTGCTTATTCTTACCGTTATTGTCCCGCCACCGATGGCATCAATTATCGTGAAAATATTCAAGAATACGTTTACCAAGCCGTCGACGTTAACTACAACCAAGGAAATACTAGTTACCATCCCACGATGAATGCAAATCAAGTTCGACCTCTTGGTTTTCCTCCCGTTCAAAACAAAAGGAAACAATCAAAACCGTTACAACCAAAACCAGGGGAATAATTACAACCAAGGTCAAATTTACCGACCCCCGGTTAACCAAGCCCCGACATACCAAGCTCTGGCTTACCAACCCCCGGTTCCTCAAACACAAGGTGTGTCAAAGGATGATTTTCAGAACTACATAAAGGCTAATGATGCGGTTATGAAAAATATGCAAAACCAAATACAATGTGTCAAAGGATGATTTTCAGAACTACATAAAGGCTAATGATGCGGTTATGAAAAATATGCAAAACCAAAACCAAAACATGCAAAACCAAATGACCAATTTAACAAACATGTTGACATAATTCATGAATGCCCATACCACTTCTACTTCGGGCTCGGGTTCTCTTCCTAGCTACACCGTTGCTAACCCGAGAGGTGATATGAAAGCCATCACCACCCGAAGTGGAGTTTCTTATGATGGACCTTGAATTCCACCTCCGCCTTCTTCTCTTCCTAAGGTGGTGGAACACGAACCCGAGGTGAGAAAGGATACGGTGCAACCAAGCACCAAAAACATCCAACCTCTGGAGGTCCAAAATGATGAGCCCATTGTTGCTCCAAAGACTAAACCGACAATACCTTATCCTTTAAGGATTAACAAGGAGAAGCTCCGTGAAAAAGATGATCTTTTAGCTTTGAAATTTATGGAGATTTTTCGGAATCTCCATTTCGAGCTTAGTTTCGCGGATGCTCTCCTACACATGCCCAAATTTGCACCAATATTTAGAAAGCTTCTCAATAACAAAGATAAGATAATTGACTTAATCAAGACGCCGGTGAATGAAAATTGCTTGGCTTCCTCTAAAAAGTGCTTCTCAGAAAATTGGAGACCCTAGTAGATTTCTTATACTGTGTGATTTTCCAGAGATGGATGAATGCTTAGCCTTAGCCGATATCTCGGTGCAAGCATCAACCTAATGCCTCTTTCCGTATGGGAAAAGCTAAATCTCCCTGATTTGACCAAGACCCGAATGATACTTGAACTTGCCGACCGAACGATTTCTACTCCAACCGGCATCGCCGAGGATGTTTTCGTAAAAGTTGGAACATTTCTCTTTCCGGTCGACTTCATAGTCGTTGATTATATTGCCGATCCTCATGTTCCTTTGATTCTTGGGAGATCTTTTCCGAGGACGGCACGAGCCTTGATTGATGTTCACGGTGAACAAATGACCCTTCGACATGATGACCAATCCATAACATACAAAGTTTGTGATACTAAGACATTCTCCTACAATACTATTGAATCGGTTAACCAAGTCGATGTTATTGATGTAGCTTGTGAGGAGTATGCTCAAGAAGTACTTGGATTTTCGAACATTTCCAAGAGTGACAATCCCACCCCAACTTTGGAACCAATCCTTTCTACTTCTCTTACCTCTCTCACTCCTTTTGAGGGAGGTGACTTCATTTTGGAAGAAATCGAAGCTTGTCTTACTAGTGAATCAATTCCACCGGGAATTGATGATGCCGACTTTGATCCAAAAGAAGACCTTCTCACCCTTGAAAGATTGCTTAATTCCGTCCCTTCTTCCGCCCTCCCTCCGGAAGAACAAAAATTTAAGGAACTTAAGACCGTTGAACCTTCTAGTGATGAACTCCCCGAGCTTGAGCTCAAAGACTTACC